>VWZK01000602.1:535273-552924 GCA_013396935.1 Baryphthengus martii
AAAAAAAAAAAAAAAGTATTTAAACAAAAATGCATCAATACATTTTCTTATAAAATTTTAGAAGACTTTTTTTTAGAGGGAAAAAACACACCTGAAATTGTGCTAAATTTCAACTGACAGAGTCCACCGCTGGAACATCAGTTCTGTATTTGCACAGAAATCCGTGTGGAGGCAGTTGCAAAAAATCAAAGTGTAATCATGAAGCTGGGAATCTAAGAATCTGTATTTTCTGAAGTACCATCTGTCCTAAATGTAATCACTGTGTAGTCAGTAGAGATTTAATCTAACCCTATTTGTTAAAAAAAAAAAAAAAAAAAAAAAAAAAAAAAAAAAAAGAAAGAAAAAAAAGGTACTCTAGAGTAACTGGGAACTTTGTGGAAATTAAAAACCCAACTGCTGCAATCCAGGATCTTGTCACTATGTAGGCAAACAAAAGACACTTCCAACAGCTATAGCTGTTAAAAAGAAATCAATATCACACTTCACCTGCCTTAAAGCTTAAATGTTACACTGTCCTAGAAATCTAAGTCTAAAGGAACCAGCTCTGAAAAGAGCAAAGGGAAAGTTTACACGCCGATACCTGAACTTAGACTCATTTTCCTTTGGTTTCACAGACAATGAATAACCTTTGAGAAACTCAGGAGATAAAATGTGCTCACCACCCAGTTGCCAGTTTTCAACCTCATTTTGATTGTGGGGAGGATTTTGGTGGGTTTTTAAGGCAAGTTTCTTTCAAACCATATACTGAAAGACAAGCTGAAGCTCGTCAGGTCAATGACTACATAGAGGCACTGTGGACTGTCCAAGGAGCAGCAGCAGACCATGGCTTCCCTCCATTTCCCACAGGCTACTTCCACACTCCTCTGTTTCCCAGGAAACAGGAAAGGAAAGGGGTGGTTGACACTTTGTTAATTGGTTTGTTCATGTGTCATCCAGCAGTCTCCATTCCAAAAGGTCTATCTGATCCCAATTATCGAATCACAGAATCATGGAATTGCTAAGGTTGGAAAGGACCTCCAAGATGATCAAGTCCAACCTTCTACTCAACACCTCCATAACCACTAGACGATGTCCTGAAGCACCACATCCACTCATTTTTTTAATGCCTCCAGGTATGGTGACTCCACCACCTCCCTGGGCAGCCTGTTCCAGTGCTTAACTACTTTTTCCCCTTCCTGTTCACCATAAATGGATGGGATGATAGATGGTAACACTGCTCTCCCTCTCACTTCCTTAACACCTTTCAGAAATGGAGGGTATCTAAGCATTGTGAATGTCAGTCTCCTAAAACATATCTGGTGGCTACCTCAGCCCAATTTATTGACTTTCCCTCATGATTCTTCCAGGGCTTGTTCTGTTACAACAGTGTTACTCTACAACCAATGCATTGATGATAAGCTCAAGACTCCCTCACGTTCATCTTCCAAAAGCAGCCACCCCAGTGCTAGCAATCACCCTCTAGAGTTAAACTTCAGGCCTTCTACTGACAGAAAATAGCTATCTCACCCAAAAAAACCCAAAGGACAGGAAAATTCTCCAGTGTAACAGCAAGACCAAAAGAAGTTCCTGGAGAAAGCAGAAGTTTAGATACCCATTACCACTCAAAAATTGTCAGAGACTTCAGAAGTGGCAGGCTATTAGGGCAGCATGAATTTCTCTAACACCCAAGGTTATTAGCATAAAATCTGGACCAAGATTACACAATGGGTAAAACTGTAATTAAGACAGAAGTCCATTGAACACCGTGGTTCTCACAAGGTGGCACCTCCAGGAAGCACTGTCTCACAGCTCTGCAGAGCACTCAGTGAGCTCCGGGACAGCCATTGCTACTAAGGAGTCTCTCCAAGATCCCCATGCTCATGGTGCTCCAGGTTCCCAACAGCTTACACCTCAAAGGAGACAATCACTCCTGGTTTCACCCAGCTCCTAGCTCCAGCCCCTAACACCCAAACGTTCGCTCTGCCTCTGGTGTGGCACAAAGCAGCTTTTACAGCCTAAATGACCAGGTACCAATACAAGCCACAATTAAAAAATTAAAAACAATAGATACGATATTGTACCATCAGGGAACTTCTTGAGAGCCCTGCACTGTGCCTGACGCCATGCAGTGCACACAAGGACTTGAAAAGTGTCCCACGCTTTATCTGACACCTCCATAAATTACAGAATCAACAGAGCAAACAATGGCAGAATAGACATTCTGAAGAGCATTACAAAAGTTTCTCCATGATTCCCTCTCCAGGATGTCAACACAATTCAAGTTAAACTGTGACATGAGGTCCCAGTGACTGAGCAGGATTGTTTGCAGCAATAATTAAAAAACTGCTTCCCTTTGAAGAAAGCAAACCTGGAGCACTGCCACCCAGGAGCATCATAACAGAATGATCTGCTCTTACATAACTACTAATTCTGTGATAAGGGGAAAAAAAACATTATAGGGATGTGCAATCAGTGTCTACAAACTTGTGGGAAGGTCTGTCTCAAGTTGTTGCTAAAGTAACTGTTGTTATTTGCGACTTCACGCTCGTGAAGGAGCAAGCAAAAAAATGTGTTGGAGAAAAGTTCCTATACATTACACATCTTGACTAATAATTGCATGACAGCAGTTATGGAGGAATAACTGACAGGTAAATGTATTTTGTAGTTCACTTTTCAACATCCTATTTGTAATTAAATCCATCTATTCGATTCTATTCAAAACACTACACCTCAGCAGCTCGGAGAACTAGGAAGGGTGTGGGAGTGGGCATGAATCCCTATGTGTGCATGGATCCAATTCTACAACCTTAAAAAGAACAAAAGCCTACTGCAACAATGGAAACAGCATCACACACACAAAGCAAACTTTAATTAAAGGCTACAAATTATGAGACTCAAAGAAAATCTTGTCCCGCAGTCAGGAACCCTACCTCACAGCTAAGAAAAATAACAGCAGCATCCCAACGCGTACTTGGACAAATAACAACACTGTGCAACTTGAAACAATTTTTTAAAATAGTGTGTTTTTTTCTTTTCAGTACTCAGCACAGTGGAGTATTGGGTCATGGAGAGCAAGCCCATGTTCTGTAAAAGCTGAAAGAGTCGCAATAACTACCCACTTTTCCTCGATAAACATGCTTGTCAACCTCAGAAAAAATGGGCTATCAACAGAGTATCTCTCTCTCCCTTAAAGACTTTTTCTTCTCATCTCAAAACACATATGCTAAAAGATGAGCTTGCAAATATACCCTTCTCTCATCTGCAAACAATGATCTCACCAACTGCCATCATATGGGTTTCAGTTCAAAATTATTCTACCAGCCCCCTGAAAACAGGGCAATTACAAAATAAAGGCAGATTGGCATTTTCTTTCACACTTCTTATCTTCAGTTTTAACAATAAACAAATGCCTGGTGTTAAAATATTAGCAGATTACAGGGTTGCCACTGGCCACGGTGGGTGTGTGACCTTCGTTCTTGCCACGGGCATGAGCAGAAAGTTGAAGCTATCAAAGAAAGTACTTAGAAATAATTTGCAGTTTCATGTGGGGATATCAAACAATTCATTAAATTCCTAAATCCTTTCTGCAAGGCAGCGACTGTAATGCTGCAGGTTTAGTTGTCAGTGACTTGCTGCAGCTCCATCAAAACTGTTAAAGAGTTAACAAAAACTCTCCATAATTTGCAAAAGTTGTAAGATATCTCACAATAATTAATTAAAAGATTCTCATCTCCTTAAGAAACTGTGGAAACCTTTCCAGCAGTTTAATATATTTTAATTAGAAGCTACTCTGATTTTAGCTGGAATGATTTTGGCTTCTCACCTGCAAGTCTATTTTATTACATATATTTGCATAACTGTTTCATTAAAATGTTACATGTATTTCTGCAGCACTGCCCTCGGAATATTTTTGTGTTTTATCATTTGGATGCAGTGGAAAAAATAATGATGTCAAACTCAGTATTTTGATATAAGGACAGGAGTTTAAAAAAAAAAAAAAAATTAAAAATCCTAAAATGACTTTCATGCAGGCATCTTTAGCAGAGGGGAAAAGAGAATTAAATAATTTTTTTGGCAAGAAAGGGATTCTGTGGGGGGCACTGCAGTTAAACTAAACGCTAAAAATACCAGATTAACCAGAGAGCAGAATTTAAGATACTTGAGATCAATTCTAGCACTATCTTTTCAATGACTCATTAACCAGGATCTCTTCTGCTTTATTCTTTGGACGCTCGGGTTGATGTCAGCACCCTGACATCACCCAATCAATTCAAAGCAATCCCTCTGCCATCTCACAGTGAGCTACAGCTGACAATGTAGTTCATTCACTTCTTGTCATCAACTGCTAAAACCAGTAAATTTCCAAAAACTTCTTTCTGACCAGTTGATCCGGCCCTGTGAAATGTAAAAAAAAAAAAAAAATAATGATTTGCCCCATGAAAACACTAGGTGATCAATCAGTAGTTACTCGTCAAAATTTTCATAGTCTGCACCAGGCCAGGAATTCTTCAAACAGTGAAGAGAAAAGCCAGATGACCTCACACTAGTTTTCATTATACATCCCTTTGTTTAACCAAACTGTGGGTCTCACACGACACGAAGCACCAGCAGGCCTTCAAAGGCACAGAAAAATTGTAGACAAATATTCTGCATAAAACTTTCTACAAATACTGAAGAAAACAAACATTGTTTGATGCGAGTCTTTTTGTGCACGCTTTGCTAAGCTCTTTCCATCATTTTCCAAAGTTCAGCGCCTTCTTTCATTCCTTCTGCCCACATCCATCCACAAGAAAAAGGTAAAAAGCTGGTTTACTATCCTTAACTTGTCAATGGCTCACAGGCTAAGGAACCAGTAAGTGCTATTTAATTCCACAGCATTTGGGTTTAATATTTACGCAGTTGAAAATTAAGCGTTTTGATTCGGGCTATTCTCATAACTGAGATACCGAATCTACAGGTTACATGTAATGGAACAGCAAAAGCAAATTGCAGGAGGTTTGCAGTCACTATGGTTTTCTCTACTGTAAAAAGAAAAGAGAAGCTCCAAACCTCGGTACTTCACAACGCAGAAAAGACCAAACTCGCTGCTTCACACCAGTCAGTCTTGAAAGAAAAGACGCAGACCAAGTAACTGATTTGGGAACGCGAACAGAGTGAAAGCAATTACAGAAAGTTTGTTGTTTTTTCTTCCTTTTGAACAGCATCAACATGGGACTAATTCATGATCTTTACAAAGTAGCTTCCAGTTAGACTGACACACAATGGCAAGCTGCGTTAGACAGGTGAAGTGACAGGAAGGAGGAAGGCTGACTTGATGTCAGTGACAAAAACTATTTTAATGGAAATGTGAAATTATTCAAAAATTTCTTCCCCTAAACATGTGAAGATTTCTCGAGTCAGGTTCAGACTGCACACAATGGGCTGAGAGCAGGAATCAGCCAGACACAGTATTCGAACACACCGTCTTTTTTCTAATGGCTTTTCATACTCAGTGCCTCACTTAAAGGTTTCTTCTGCTGAAGATCTGTTAAATCAGTGATGTCCTATCAAACAGCAGTTGTCAAACATGATAAAGACCTACAATAATAAAATACGTGACCAAGAGGTTTTAGCAGCCAAGGATCCAGGGAAGAGTGGAAATAGGTTCTATTTCCAAAGCACAGAAAGACGACAATAATAACCAACAGCCTGCTGTTTGTTCAGTAATACTAATTTTCAGACCTCTTTCCTTCTAGCCTAAAATCAGACCTATGTATCAGGTCATGCAGTGGATGGATGTGACAGGACAGTCACGTAACAAGGGGCAGATGCTAATGAGTGGCTGCTACTGCAGAACATACCTTTCCATTAAGTCCTTCAAGCAGGAAGCCTCCCGCCCTGCTACTGATACAGACCAAGATCCAGTCTCTTTCCCACCCATAACATCCCGCATCAGACTAGAGACTCGACTAAGAAGCTGTAGTGGGCACCTGACACAAAAGAATCACAGAAAAAAACTGCTCTATTTACTGCTTAAAAACTATTCAAATTTACTGCTTCACTTAGATGAAGAGGGCACATTTGCCAGCTCCCCAGAAATAAATTTCCATTGATTGAGGTAAAAACCCAAAAAACCCCAAATAAGTGACAGCTCTATTAGCTGAGAGAGTTCAGAGAAGTTTGGATAAGAAATAGCAACTTAAATACAGAGACAATTAGAATTTCTTCTTTCTACTGGCTGGATGATTGGCATTTGGCTAAGGATCATCTTTCTGAAAGCAACCTCCCCTGTTGACTAAGGGCACTTTTAGGTAGCATGCAAACATTATCAGGAAGAAGGTAGAAAAAAGACTCCATGTTCTGAAAACTACACATTTTTCCCAGTACACAAGATCAGAAAGAAAAAACAAAGAACAGAGAGAGCTAGTTGTCACTCCCTCTTCATCTCCTTGCAAAGCCAGCACTAAAAAAACCCTCCACTCTGCCAAGTAACCTTCTTTGAACCTTCCATTTCCTCATAAGTTTAAATGTTCTCTCAGAAATGAAGCTCAGCTTTAGGGAAGAACATTTTTACTTCTTCTATGAATAAAGATGGGTCGTATTTACCTACGGAAACCAAAACATGTGAATAGACAAATACCAAATTGTGCATGACGCTGGAAAAATCTGTGATCAATGGCATTTTACACAACAATCTGAATTCCAGCACATAAATTTCAAGTATGAAGGAAGTACCAACAAGATTACAGTGTCATAAATGAAGAGAGAGAAGGAATAAACTCTCTTAGGGAAATAACAAATGGAATTAAAATACACCAAGTCACCCTTCTCATCCTTTTCTGAAAGTTTTCAGTTTAAGAAAAATTAGCTCAACTGTATTCAAAATATTCCCTTTGATCTCCTACTCTTCTTTCCCTGCACAGTTGTTCCACAACTGTGCAGAAATGTTATATTTCAAACTTGCTCAACAGCTGTTTAGCTCAACAGCCACCATCTTAACAACCCCAGAACATTCATTACGTAAAGGCATCTGAAGGAGTGAAAAATAAGTCTGCTTCTACCTATTCGTAAGGCTGGCTAATAACTGTGGTCATCTAACCACACAACACCTACTTCCGTATTCCAGCTTTGGAATTAAGGTTGCTCTTTGCAATTCTTCAATTGCCCTAATCATCAAGGACATCAAAATCATAGTTGTAAAAAGCACAAGTATTACTCTTCTGATAAGTCCCTATAATTGCAAAAATAGCCTTTAAAAGCCTTGAAATTTTTATACTGATGAGATTTTTTTTTAAAAAACCCTAGACTTTAAAGAGTTTGAGAGTATATTATCTTCTCATAGGATTGATTTACACTGGGATCTGAAGATTGAGAAAAAGTTAAAGACTATATACTAATACCCTTCAAGGAAAACTATTTTCTTCATATTTCAGTTTTGAACAGAAGATATATTCAAGTTCCAGCTCTGTAATTTGTGTCTAATCTCAATATAACCTAATGATAGTTCTACAGATAAATACAACTCTAGGATTATCATCGCTAGCTTACTAAAATTTAGACCTTAGCAGCTGAATTTAGCTCTGTATTGCAGCAGCTTTTAGAAAATAAAATATGCTGGTCACATTGGTGTGTTTCTCTCCCCATTCCATCAAAATTAATTCATCTAGCAGGACGTGATAAGATGCAGAGTTAACATCTTTTTTCACTACTTGCAGCTATTTTTAATCAAAGAGAAGTAGTAATAAGTCTAACAGCACTAATATGGCTGGGAAGTCATCATCTGTCATAAAGACAGTTTGTGGAGCAAGCATTAACAGTTTAAAGAGTGGTTATCTGTCCTATTCATTGCAATCACAGCCACCTCAAAATATTAACAGTAAGAATGCCAAAAAGGTGGAAAGACTAAGGAGACGAGAGAGGCTCATATGAAAATGTGCAACATTTACTGAAAACAAGAAGCTGTTTGGACACTAGTTGACTGAGAGCTTGGGTGCAAACCAAAACTCTCACCTTCTCAGCTTCCACAGCAAACATTGTGGTGTAACTATGACCTACCTAACACCAAATGAAGTTCTCGTCGATGGCAAATCCCAGATCCCCCAAAAAGCCTCCACCTAAATTCAGTAAACTCAATCAACGGTGCTTGAGAAGGTACACAAACTGTTAGGCGTAGGAAAGGCGGCTGCAGGGCAAAAAAATCCTCCTCTCTAGCTCACAGACAGATGTGGAGAGTGAAGAAAAATGTGTCACTTAAAAACGGAACCATGTTTTAGAATAACTAACGCAATCACAAGTTGCAGTAGTACTGATTTATTACAATAAACCCAGACTGGAGAAGTTATCCAAAGATGGTCTCTGCGTTTAAAAAAGACCTCGCAATGACGACTCCCATAAAAGGTCCTAGGTGCCTTTATATATTTTAATAGGGATAACTCATAGAAAGCTGAAGTTCTTAACAAGTCACATACTTATCACGAATTCAAAAACTACCAATCTAAAAAAAACAAAAACAAACACGTAAGGCTTATTGCATCGCATACAAGGGGTAATGGTTTCAAGCCCAAAGAGGGTAGGTTTAGACTGGATGTCAGGAAGAAATTCTTCACAGCAAGGGTGGTGAGAGACTGGCACAGGTTGCCCACGGAGGCTGTGGATGCCCCCTCCCTGGAAGTATTCAAGGTCAGGTTGGATGGGACCTTGAGCAGCCTGGTCTAGTGGGGAGTGGCCCTGCCTGTGGCAGGGGGGTTGGAACTAGACGGTATTTAAGGTCCCTTCCAACCTTAACCATTCTATGAATCTAGGAGTCTTCACCACTGAGGTCACTTCTCTTTACTCTCACACATTTCTACTGGGAGAATAATCAAGGTGAATAAATAAAACCACAAACTTGCCTAAAACCAGAGGAAGTTACTCCTTCTACAGCAAAGTCAGTTCCCATTTGAATTCATAAATAAGTCAATCAGAGACATATCTTCTAAAAAAACAACATAACGCTAAACCACCTGCAAGAGCAGCCTCATTTTTTTTTTATTTCTGCTTCCCTGAAAAATTCACAACAAAGTTTTCCCGTTAAAAATACTCCTATGAGTCTCGTTATCGGGCTACATAGAAAAAATGAGTATCTTGGTTTCAGCTGGGATAGCTAATTTTCTTCCCAGTGGCTGGGATACTGCTGTGTTTTGGATGGATGAGAAATTACTGTTGATAACACAGGGACGTTTTAGCTGTTTCAGAGCAGCACTTCGAAAGTCAAGGCCTTTTCTGCTCCTCAACCCACCAGCGAGCAGGCCGGAGGTGCACAAGGAGTTAGGAGGGGACACAGGACAGCTGCTCCCAACTGACCAAAGGGATATTCCAGACCCTATGACCTCATGCTCGGCAAATAAAGCTGCGGAAGAAGGAGGAAGCGAGGGACGTTTGGTGTGATGGTGTTTGTCTTCCCCAAGCTTCCCTGCTTTCCTGGAGATGGCTGAACATCTGCCTGCCCATGGAAAGCAGTGTATGAATTCCCTGTTTTGCTTTGCTCATGTGGCTTTTGCTTTACCTACTAAACTGCCTTTACCTCAATCCACGAGTTTTGTCACTTTTACTCTTCCAATTCTCTCCCCCATCCCACAGGCGGAGTGAGGGAGCGGCTGCAGGGAGCTTGGACACCGGCTGGGGTTAAAACACAACAATGGAAAAAAAAACTTTCCAAGAGTTTATTATAGATACTTAAGAAGAAAATGGTGACCAAGTGTTCTTGGTGTTTCGGTTCCATTTTTTATTTTCCCTCTTCTGAACATTTGAACTGTTGCCCACTGGCATTTAAGCAACTGGTGGGTACAGTAGTTAACCAATTAGTTCTATGACAATCTCACAATTTTACGTATGTAAAACTTACAGCTACATTCTCGCACCATGCCTCTTATATTTAGGGAAAAACCCCTAGCACCTCCATAGTCATCCCATCATGAGTCAAGCATGAAGGGTTGTCAACAAACAAACTACCCGACCCACAGAAAATGGCAGAGACTTAACTTAATTATAAAAAACAATTCCTTCTCATTTCTCTGCTGAGCAGTGCAAAACGCAAAAATATCTGCAGTAAATAGTCCAGTGCGCTGTCATACAAGACAACCTTCCGCAGGTTTCACCTTAAGATATTTTTCAGCATGCCATCCACATCACTCTTTATGCTGCTTTGCTGTGAATTGTATTAGGAAATTGATTTAAAGCAAACAAAAACAATTTTTTTTTTATTTTTTTTTTAAATAGCTGTGCTACTTTTTTTACCAAGTCAGTTACCCACTCTAATTCACCTGGGAACCATTACTTTACCCTGGTATTGCTACCGAATGTTTAGTGCTATCCAAGTTGAATCACGGCTTCACGGTTAATTCTGTTTTTTAAAAGATGCAATGAGTTGGCAGCTCAGAAAAAAAACAGGTACCTCTCTGTGCAGCTACAGTGAACTCAGCCCTGGCATCAGAGCAGAGAGACGATCAGCCCAGTATCAGGAAGGCAAATCTGGCAAAGAACCAGGCCCAGAGGCCTGGTCCACCCTAGCCTAGGACTCTCAAAAAGAACTGGTCACCTCCTAAAAGTATGGAAGAAGTGATGACACTAAGATGATTTGTAAATTATTGGCTGTGTGGACACCCATCTGCCAATCTCAGTGCACTCTCAACAAATAAAACGCGTGTTTGTGTATTGACAAACTCCACTCTGGGTGGCCTTGAAGGGTCAGATCCATTCGCACACTCCACCACCTCAGGCACAGTATGATACAAAAAAACCAATCCATGGATCAGCAGAAAGGCACATGCAATTCCAGATTTGGAGGATTCCAGGAGTTCCACCAAGATGCACATCCAGAACTGCCAGCCCAGCAATCAGCTTTTGAGGATTCCAGGAGTTCCACCGAGATGCACATCCAGAACCGCCAGCCCAGCAACCATGCATGCAACACGTCTAACGTGCACTGGCACAACCTGTAGTAAGCACTGAGCACAACAACCCTCTGAAACTGTGGCAGGTGATGGTACCATGCTTGCAAAATGCAAAAACACTTCTGGCCACTGAGAATACAAATCTCTGCCCTCTCCCAGCTGGGTATCCTAATTGCTAGGAACTGAATTGGGTTGTGTTCTGCTCCTCTGTCTCCACAGCATCCCTGCCTGAAGTACAGATGCGATCCCTGCTGTTTGAAGATCCTCCTGAAACATCCTAATCTTTCCATTTCCCACTGGCTGACTTAGACGCTCCCTAGTCAGCATGCTGGCTCTCGTGCTACCTGCTCTTGGACACCTCAAGTCTGCTAATTCTTCTCCCAAAAGTAGATAAAAGTTAGGCATGGAGAGGCTGATCTGGAGAACAGCAAAATGTCATCTTAGTCTCAGTTCCAGTCTCTGATTTTCACGTAGCGAAGAGTAAGCGAGGGAGTAAGGCAGGCAACCTTCAAGGACCTTACTGGTCAGCAGAGAAGCACTTCTTGCAGGTTCCCTAGGCACGCAAGACATCAGAAGCTCACGGACCCAGCATCTGAGGTTAGGGATGCAAGTATCCACTAAGAGGAATTTAATCAGGCTTGCAACAAGCTCTACTTTTTCTGTTTCTTCCCTAAATGTATGTAGTTCAGTGTGCCTGTGTTCACTTCTCCACTCTCAAGTGTTTCTTTTTTTCCTCTCTTCAGAGATAAAGAAAAATGCCAACAACCTACTCCTTAGGAGCCATTTCATCCTTTAACACATTGGATTTTGTGCTGGCCAAGTAACATTTTGGGTAAAAAATACAACTGCAATTGCACATTTCTAGGGTACTGTAAATAGCATGAAATTATCTTAAAATGTTACGAAAAATGCATTTACAGCACTCCTTTAAGCGTGTTAACAAACCTTCAGTTGAAGTTGCTTTATTCCAAACCAAGTAAAGGTAGAATATTTTCACAAGGATCCCTTTATCTCCTTGCAAACAATTGAGATGCAGATACTTTCCAGAAACAGAATGCACCAGAAAATAGGCAACCTTACATTTTTACCAGCCATAGTTATCTAGCATCATAAAAGATTATGTTGTAGCTGAAGCAAACCAGCACGATTAGCCGAGCCACGGTAGTGCCCAGACTAAGATGCAAGTTGAGGTTGGGCGCCATACAAAATCCAGGCTCTATTTAGTAGGGTCAAGCCATTCTATAGCCAAAGCCACAGCGATTCTACGGATCAAAATCAAAAACGAAGCTAAAGTAGCATGTTCATGCCGTCTGCCGGGAAATACAGTATCACATACCTCCTTGTCATACTCCTTGGACAACATAGATAAATAAAATAGATATCGGCCTAAACAAGCTGGTCAGAAGACACAGAGTTAACATTCAGGGCTGTAAGCTTGTCTATGTTATAGGATCAGGAGGAGCACCTTGAATATATTGTTTGAAGGACACTTGGAACAGCTTCTCTAACCTCCTGGGACACAAAGCTGCACAGAAAGAGGAATTCACTTCCCAAGGTGGTAAGAGCCAGGTGACTTTAAATACTTTTCAATGGACATCACAAGAGACGAGACACACGTAACTACTGCGTATAGCAAAATTCTCCTTGAGCTACACATGAAGCAAGATCCCTCTTATGGGGACACCATAATGGAAAAGAGCAAGTTTCAAAAACTTAAAACCACTGCCAGTTGCAACATGTGATCCTTCTCAAATATATTAAAGACATAAAGCAACCTCTTTCACCACCTCCTCTAGCGCCCACCCAGAAGAAAGGGTGGGGGGAGGGGGGAACAGTGGTATAAAGAAACAGATCACCTCAATTGAGACAAAAACTGGGGGTTTTGTCTCATTTTCAGGGTAACTGGGCGTTCAGAGCAGAAGAAAGCTGTATGGGCTTTTTCCACAAGAAGTCACTCCATGAGTGCCTTCCCTGTTGATTATTGTTGCCATAACGTGCCGTGCACCTTGTGGGATTAGGACTCCCAAAGTCCTCCTAAGGGCAAATGTCAGAAGTAAAGGAAAGATCTGTGCAGTAAAAGAAACCAAATGAAACTAAACCCATAAGCAATGGTGAGGAGGACAGGGAAGGGGAGTAAATGATTTGCTTTCTCCTCTGTTCCAGTTGCAGTCATCACACATTCTGCTTTGTATTTAGAAAAGGTTTGAAGCTATCAGCACTCATACAAGTTCAGTGTTCTTTCTTTTATTAGGCAAATTGTGGTCTCTTAATAAGTCAAGATGCAGTAATAAGTCATAAGCAGCATAAACACACAGGTTTTTTACAGGGGGGGGAAAGCAGAAAGAAGAGTCTCATGATACTTCAGGTTTTTAAGAATTTACACATTTGTGCACCATTCCAAAATGTAACTACACACCAGTGAGCACCTGGGACTCCCCGTGTGGATCTTACATGGTGCTACTACATCCAAAAAATGACCATTGTGCCACTCAGTGTCATGATACTATTAAGTCTAAAGTACACAAACTGAGCGATGATGCTTCAGGGAAAAGAGATTGCTCTTTCCTTACTCACCAACCACTTTCCCCCCCCCGAATTTTGATGCAAGTGTCCAGAAGGGACTCGACTCCTTTCACAGACATGGGAGATCATCGTGGTGTTAGAATCCTTCACTCGTCCCTTTCTGAGGGCCCAAGGAAGCCACATACATTGCACTGCAATTCTTCTCTTCCCTTTTGCTGGAGGAAGGGAAGAACGGCATCACTGAGGGTGAGAGGCGTGAATTCAATCTGTTCCCAGACACACCTCACCCTACTGCTGGCACTGGGGAAAACGAGCATGGGAGAAGGAGTTGGAGGAAGAGGCATGATGGAGCTGGATAGCGCGCAAAGGGACATGCTAGGTGAACAACAGCAAAATAATCTGCATAGCATGGTTGCACCAGCAACTAAGAGTTTAGGCATTATTTAGAATCAGGTTGATTTAGAATTACATTGCGTTTGTATTTCAACCCTTGCTTAGCCAGACCTCATGAATTTGCACCACCCAGGGCAGGCAGCAGCTAATTTCTGCACACAGAAAGGGCTGGCAGCCTCAATCCTTCATAGAACTCCAATGAATCCAGCCAAGGTGATGTATCTCGTAGGACTGGGGCGTTCAGTGAGGAATGTCTGACTAGGTTAACAACAAGACATATAAGGAGCCTGGGATAGTGACTATTTTTGATATGACAAGGTTTAGGATTTGAAAGGTAAATACAGCAGCAAGTAGAAAGAACATGTAACTCCGCTGGTACAGTTTCCATAGCAAACAGTCCCAGGAAAAATACAAGAGAAAGAGAATTAAAAGAAAATAAATTGTTAAATACACAAAAGATGCATAACAAATTTTCTTTACATTGCATTCGAAACAACCCAAATATTGTCATGGAAGTAAAGTCAGTAATAAACGTCTTTGGGTTACTTTACTGATACATTTCTGACAGTCAAGCACTTGTCTTTGTTGGGAGTTGGACCAGATGACCTCTAAAGGTCCCTTCCAAACCCAAACATTCTATGATTCTTCAAAAGACTTAAACATGCACTTAAAATTAAGCATGCAAGGAATCCCACAGGTACTGAGGTAAGGTTCATGCGTTCACCCAAACAGTCATTTTGTAACTAGCATTTTTTTAGCATGTGATATTTGTGTTCACTGTGTTCATAACATCATTTTAAATTAACTCACACCTTCTGGGTAATAGAGGCAACCACCTGCTGGATCAGTACTACGCAGTTCAATACAAGTATCAAGATTAGTTCACGTGCTCTCCATAGCAGAGCCAAAGTTTAATGGTGTACAAGTGTATCCACGCCACGCCCACTGTTTTTACACAGTTTTTAAGCTTTAATTTATCTGCTTTTACACAGTTTCTAAGCTCTAGTTTATCTACTGAAATGATTCGAGTTTGGAATTTTCTTTAATGCCATTTTTAACCGTTTAGAACCTAGCTTAGTGGTTCTGAAATGCAAAGTTTCAAATATTATATATACACTCATATATACTCATTGGGAAGTACCTTAGAACTTCCCACTGAAAATAAGTTTTTATAATCTTACTTCTTGGAAAAATAAAAATATATAGCAAGTCACACTTTGCATATCGTGAGACAACAGAACTCAGAACTGTGTAGCAGTGTAGCACACATTTACTCAACAGGCATGGTTAATTTTGCTGTAAAATACACACCAGGTAAATGGTAAAAAGCACTAGTTAAGATTATGTAACTTCTTTTTTAAAATATATGGCTAAAGGGCAGGAAAAAACCCATTGTGATTGCACTGTTAAACACTCAAAGTGAAGAAATAAAGCATGACACATTACATATAGAATGTCATTACTGCTCTCTACGTGCATTACCATAAAGACTTCACACACAGCCTGTTTTCTGTGCAATTCAGGAGAAGAATGCAGTACCTATGACGGTAATTTCCTTACCAATGGGGGTAAAAATCTACTGGACCATCTCAACTGAAGTTTTTACTGACAATTTGGGCAAATAGAATTTACAGTGCAGTTTTCACAAAACCCTTTCAAAAAACTTTCTTGAAGACACTGATATCAAGATACATTGTTTAAAACATTGCAGAAATTTAAGATACAACAGAAAATCCAGTGGCACTGCAATGGACATTAGGGATTCCATGCATAAAAGCTTTGCCTATTTCTTGATACCTGAGTGCTTAACTATGCAGCCTTAATAGTAATCTACTCGGGTTTTCCTTTTGACAGACTGAATTCCTAAAATCTCCTTAAAATGACAACAACTGAAATCTAGCAAGCAAAAGAGCAATGACATTCAATCCCAAAGACTCACAGGTCTCAGAGGGTATCATTAAAAACTTAAAGGAAGCGGTCATGCACGATACCGGCAAGGAAAAGGTATCAAAGAAATTTTAGAAAAATCATTCAACTCACCAGTCCATTGTTTGGCTGAGGTGAAAAAGGCAAACATTACTGAGATGCATCAGTGAGGAAGTTAAAACACAAATCAAGGCCCGTGCCTGCAAGCACATGTGAATAACTTCAGGCCCAGAAGCTCTTTATAAGGCAAAGTTATTCAGCTGTGTGCTTGCAGAACCCAAGCTCAGATGTTACGGAGTACAAAACGCTACTTACATTTTGCCACTGACCAATAAAAGTAGAAATTCACCTGTTTAATAGCAACTATTTTACCTCAAGAAGATAAAAACCTTTGAAGTCTCACAAGGTAACTTAATAATTAATCCATTCTGGTTGCTCCCAGTTCTACCTTTTTTTTTTTTTTCAAACATGATTCTCTCAATACACATTCAAAGCTGCAACTAGAACCCTTCCTCAGAAGCTGTGTCAGGGCTTTAAACCCTGCAGTACAAAGTGCTGCAGCTCTATCTTGCAGTGCACCAAAGATGCTTGTGACACTAGTGACAAAGTCATTATTCCTTTTATCAGGTATTCTCCCTGCCCAGCCTGATGTAATCAGAAACGTATGACATTCAATTCAATTCCTCCTTAAACGTTTGAGTCTTTCCAACACATGCTTGTACAAGTTTTGGTGATCTGAACTGCGTAATAAACAAAGCTAAAAGAAAAAGGGCGCCATGTAAATATGCAGCATGGAATACAGACATCTACCTGATTAGACAAACACTAACTACATCGACATTTTTAAAGGATATGCAACTAGTCTGGACTTAATTGCAGATTATGAACTGCTTCTCAGGGAGGAAAAGATAAGTAAATGGTTCACAAATTTGGTGAATGGACGACTTTTAAGACCAACAGTTTGGTAAGATGTAACTGACGCTGTGTATGAGGACCACAAAAAAAAAAAAAAAAAAAAAAGGCACAACAGCTAAGATTTATAAATGTATAAATGATAAACATAAGATTTGAGGATGACTTCTTCATATACTCTAGCAAAGAGGAGTCCCATATTGCCCAATCCATTAGAACAGCACAGATTTCAGATAACCTAAGTTCTTAGTGAGGAAGATGCTGACAGCAGCAGCTCTGTCATGACTCAATGAAATGGACTCAATGAAATTAAGGAGCATCCAACTCCTGTCAGACTGAGCACACGTGCTGCTTTGCCTCGTTTGGGGAATTTTTGTTTCTTGATGTTTCCTTCATGTAAGTTTCATCTTTACTTCAACAAAAGCAGGATGTGACCCAATTTTATTTTTCTTCTTTTTTAAAACTCTCAGTATTCAAAAAAGAAACCTAATGGAAGACAAGTAGTAAGTTTTGAAACACCAACACTACATCTAACTTTATCTGCCATTAGAAGTGGAATAATTTTTACATGGCTTTGATACAGCTAGTGGCGAATTTTTATTATTTTTTTTTTCTGGGATGAAAGAGTGTTATTAAACAACTGATATAAGTATTTAAATTAACTTAGTCTTCTGAAACAGCAGAACAGCTTAACTAACGAGTATCAATCTGACAGGTTGGAAACTATAATCCAATGCAGAAACAGAACTCAAAAGAGATATACAGGGAAAATGGGCGAAAAAGCCAAAAAAAAAAAAAGGAATTATAACGCTAAGGCCTGCAAACGGGTAACGGGTCAGGGCCAACATGTGTGCTCTTTCTGAGCACGGCCGACCGCTGTCCTCAGGCCCCACTGCATTCTCCCGTCCAAAATTAAGTATATATATACCAGGGAGGCATGTCAATTTCTGTACATCTATATACTGTGTACGCCCGGGTATGGCGAGGCACGGCCGGGCCTCACGGCGC
>VWZK01000602.1:553013-567157 GCA_013396935.1 Baryphthengus martii
CGGCTCGACTCGACTCGGCCCGGCCCCGCGGTGCGCTGAGCGCGGAGAAGTGGCGAGAGATGCAGCCCCAGACACCGGCGGGATGCGGGCGCTTCGGGGCGCACCCCCGTGAGAAGGACCCCATTCAGTTTTTCTCCCCAGTTTTAGGGCTGCTGGCCTTGCGGCCACCGAGTCGCCTCAGAGGGACTCTTGAGCTCTGAGGGGCTCTGCAGCCCCCCACCCCTGGCCGCAGAATAGAGTCCCGAGTGACGGTGACACCCAAGCATCGCTCGTGCTGCTGACCCGGGGAATCGCTGCCGGCGATGCTAGCACCTCCACAGCAGCACCCTCTTGGCAAACCCTGCTCCTGCCCAGAGCTGTTTTCATCCCTAGAAGCCAGCCAGCTGTTGGAGGGCTCTTTCATCCAGTTGCTATATCCCAAAGCTTCATTCTGGGATGTCCCGAGGAGGAGCATGGCTTTCAACCAATTTTTACCGATGCACTTTTAGTTCCTAAGTCAACATGAACGTAACACGTAAGCACCCCGCTGGAGTCCACAGCCGAACCTAGGATGACCACAAGTATGGCATGCTCAACCTCACAGACAGTTTGCAGACTGTCTACAGACAGCCTGTCTGGGCATGTTTGGCAGCAGACTCTTTCTTTTGCATGTGGGCCCGTGGGCGGCTGCAACCAGGGCAATCGCCAGACCTACCAGTGCCCACTTTGGCCGGCCTTGGAGTTTCTGGCTCCTAGGGGGATTTTAGGTTGGCCTGAGGTTGGTGGTACAGACACGGAACTTGCCTTGTGCGTGTCACTGAAGGTTGCTTA
This sequence comes from Baryphthengus martii, assembly GCA_013396935.1. Lineage (NCBI taxonomy): Eukaryota > Metazoa > Chordata > Aves > Coraciiformes > Momotidae > Baryphthengus > Baryphthengus martii. Next base: position 553,824 of record VWZK01000602.1, read on the forward strand.
TAAGGGTAGCTCAGGGGTGAGGTTTTGTGTTTATAGATGCGCTATCGAGTTAGTCATACCGTCAAGGTGGATCTTCCAATACTTTCCCTAAAGTGAGTTTCTTAAAGACACTAAAAAGGCAAATCTCAAAGACAGATCTATTACAATACAAACTGTGACAATTAACTCTTGAATTGTTTTTCATTGTCTTGGAGACAGCAGAGAAATAAAAAGGATTCAAAAATGCATCTGTGTCTGCCCACTATACACCTTTGCAGGATGGCTCTTTTTATGTCTCTTTTCAGGCTGATGAATTAGTGACTTTCTGTTTTTCAGCAACTTGTAGTCTCCTCTATGTCCCTTGGAAGTTTTGTCCATTACCTGTGAAGCCCAGCAATGTACCTACCACCTTCACTTCTCAGCAGTCTTCTGGTCTCTGCTTCTTGTAAAACCAAAAAAAAAATCAAAAAGGATGACCCTGGAAATCCTCATTCATCTGCTCCCTAAATGCTACAGCACTGGAGCTCTTCTTGCACTTGGAATCATAGAATGTTTTGTGCTATGTCATACATGTAGCAGCATGTATAGCATGCTGTATATTAACTTACTACAAAACCTGCACCAAGCATGTCTTCCTGCAACTATAGTAGAAAGAAACAAGAAGCCTCATTCCTAGTGGGAATGAGCTGAATGTTCAAAAGAAAGGAGCATAAGCTTTTCCTCAGCATATTTTATTTAATTACCTCTTAAAATTCTTTATTGCCTCGTCTCCCTCAGTGAAGCCTCCAGGAAAGGCAGGCAGCAGTATCCTCTTCCTCAGGTCAAGGGTTTGGTTGAGGTTTTTTGTTTCTGTGGGTTTGTGCTTTGGTTTGTTTTTGTGGTTTTTTTTTAATAATGGATGGATGTCTGGTGTGAGTTAGCACATCAGTTTTAGTGAATCTTAGCCAAGAATTTGTGCTCGCGCAGTAGGCCTAACCCTGAGAATTTCTCTAATAAAACATGACTCAGTCTAAATGAATCATTCACAATTCTTATTCCCCTGTTCAAGGAACGTTCACAGCAGATCATGATTACCTTAAATATATTTGCTGGTTTTCTGGTTATTTTATAACATTGTCCAACATTTGTCAATATTTCCCTTTTATTTTTTTGCAGTTGTTTATTTAACATATCACACATACATATAATTTAAAGCCTGTTGTTTATCTGTGATTGCTGAGGAGGTCAGCCAAACATGATCTTGTGTCTTGTTCCTTAGAACATAAGATTTTCAAATCCCTTCACATACATGTGAAAAATTCATCATCTATCTGTTTCTGCAAGTGAAAAATGAAACCGGTCATTTAAATAGTTCAAGGATAAAGCAGCATGTAGCAGTACAAATTCATTTAAAAATCCATACAAATGATAGTATATTTTCATGGCTTTCCCATCTCAAAATATGTCACTATCTCCCGCTCTGTGGATTGCATCTTCCAGGAGGGAGTGGAATTCACAAAGTTGGAAGGAGGGGGCTGTGATTCAGTCTCACAGCTGATGATGGCATTTGCATCGAGATTACTGTTAAAATGGAACAGTTGAAAGTGTTTTACCAGGGCTATGTTTTAGAAATGCATCTAAAATAACTCAGGAAACCTTGAGGCTGATGATGAATAGAGGGTTAATTCTTCTGTTGGTGTAAATCAGCACAGCTAGTAGATTTGTGTTGATTTTCATTGGCAAAGCCCAGAAAATAGAGGAGATCTATGGCAAACAAAGGATGCAGTATTTATTTCATAAGTGAAAAAATACTTCACAGCTCAGGCACACCACTGGCATGAATAAGTTATGAAAAATCTTCACAGCCAAAAGAACATAATCATCCTTCATGTATAACAGATTTGTTTATTCTGTAAAGATTCATTTCACTTGATTAATTATCAGTATCTGCTGATGGTGGAGGTAACAAGCCATCTCTGATGAGAGAATCATTTTAGGACATGCTCAGAATATTTTATCACCTCGTCCAAGTTGTGTATGCTCAGAATATTTACCATACTGTGTACTAACAGTCTCACATTTTTAAAGCTGAGTACTGAATGTAAATTATAGATATAGGAGTCATCTATATTTTTCTGTTTGTGGTTTGTTTGGGGTTTTTTTTAATACGGGGCCTATAAAAAAATTACATAACATAATCACAGTTGTGTTTGCATGTCAAGTTCTGAACTGTGCTCCTGGATTAGATCATTGTTATTCTGAACCAGTAAAAAATTTGCATAAGTGCAAATACCAGAGCCTAACAATACCATCTGAATTTTCTGCTTACACCACATCCGATCTGCACCAGCCCCATTGCACGCTCACTGGCCATGATTCACAGATGGAGCTTTGTAGAGGGGTAAATTACCATCTTTTTCTTGCACGTTATTAAGTAGACAAAACTGTAGCACTAAGTTAGAATGCCAAAGGAGAAACTGGATCTTGTCAATTCTAAAGCATTTATGAATTATAATAAATTATAATAAATCTGTCAATCATGAAAAAGCAAAAAGCAAAAGTAGATCAGCTTTTCAATGCAGTATATTAATTTGTTATTTATGAAATTAACCTAGTCACTAAAATACCTAGAATGTAAAGCATTATCCATAACAAAATAGACTGAAATCTGTTAATAAATCCATTTGCCAAAAAGTTGGCCATACTGGACTAGACACACTCTTTGAACCAGACTTTATTCACAGGAGAGGCTGGGCATCATTTAGCAAAACTCATGTATGTCTTTAAAGTGTGCATATGAACGTCTGCACGCACTGAAGATGCATTGTATGCAAGAAGGCAGCTGGATTTTAATTAGCCCAGACTTTGCAGAAAGTAAGAGAACCTCTGCAAAGTTTCCTACAAAGCACCGAGTCTCTCTTCACTTCAACAAACTTACATGTTTGAAAATATAAACATTTGGTCATCTTGAAACTTAGTGTTTTCTTTCATTCTCCAGCCAAAACTCATCTTTTTTTTTAAATTTTTTTCCATGGAGATACAACATTTATTAATTATTAGTACACATTTCCAGAGGACTCACTATGAGCTAGTCTTTTTCTATAGCTGAATAAAGATGGTCTAGCTCAAAGTCCATGAAAGTCAGCTGGAGCTTTTCCATTTGCTTGAGTGCTTTGCTTAGACTGAGAATATCACCCAGCCAGGTATTTACAGCTCTCCCTTATCAGCCTATACCAGCTTTTGGTATTTGTTTTGTTAAAATGTGCTGGATAAAGACAGAAGTTCAAAAGGTTTTTACCACCTTACAAGACTGGAAGCATTGCTTGCAAGTGTGTTTACCTAGGGAGATGATAATTTCTAATTATTTGGGGCACTCGTTTTTAATTTCATTACCAAGAAAAGTAGGTCTCTTTGCTTTCGTATGTATCTAGTCAAAAGTCAGCTGTTAGCTGGTTTCAAGCAGGCCTGAGAGAAATCTCAGCAGTCTCAGAGGTATTACATTCACAGAATATCTTTGGTTGGAAGAGACCTTCAAGATCATCTAGTCCAACCTTCGACCCAGAACTGGCAGGTCACCGCTAAACCATGTCCCAAAGCACCAGGTCCACATGCCGTTTAAGTACCTCCAGAGACGGTGACTCCACCACTGCCCTGGGTAGACTATTCCAGTGTTGGATGACACTTTCAGTGAAAAAAATAATTTCCTAATATCCAGCCTAAACCTCCCCTGGTGCAGCTTGCATCCATTTCCTCCAGTCCTGAAATTCCTCCAGATTTTGTAGAAAACAGCAGCCTGTTAAAGAATAAAGACTTCTTCTTGCTTCCACTGAAGAACAGATTATACTGTGAGTTCACCTCTTAATAGACTCCAAAGAATCTATATCCAAAGAGACACTAGGAAAGCCTAATCACAGAGGAAGACACCAGCTCATCTCCTGAGTTCCTTGAACTCCAGAAGAATTCAGAGAAAAATCAGACTTTCTGGGTTGGTCTGCTCACATACCTGCTTGTTTGGTAGATTGTTTCTCTCCTCTTTTTTTCTTTTTTTTTTCGTTTGGCTTGTTGTTGTTTTCAGTTTGTTTGGAACCAGCCTTGGAGAGGTGGGAAGAAACCATCTGGATCTACGTTTTCATCCTTCAGAAGCAGGCATGATATTTCAGGGTGAGTTAGATGATCCACGATGACTCACTAAAAAAATGCAGCTTTTGTGTTCGGTGTCTCAGAGCCTTCCAAGCCAGATGCCCACATTCTACATATCAAAAGGAGATTTTAGGGACTAAGTTCCTGAAAGTTGAACTGCAACAGATGTTTTGATTGTTTAGTCCACTCTTTCTGCAAGTAACAAGATGTAAACAACAAACACAGAAAATCCCTTGCTATGCCCACTGAAATCAACAGGGAAATTCCCATCTGAGAATATGATTTACCCTCAGTTAGAATTTGTGGGTGGATAGTGATGTATGAGGCAGAAAAGAATCCAGCTCTTTTCTCCTTTTCCACGGCTAATCAGATGTGAGTCAGCAAAGTGTTCTTTTCCAGAGAGAGAGAGAGGAAAACTTGCAAAAGGGAAAAAAAGTGTTCATCTCTGCCATGGTGGAGAGAACCACTGTGTCATGTCCTGCTTTGCTTGTTTATGTTAACAGAGAGTGACTTAAAGGGCACATCGTTGAAATGTTCATTGCCTGCTGAGGGAATCCATTAACTTTGTCTTCTGTAGGACTGTCAGAGAAGTAGTCATAAAATGCACTCGAATCCTCTGTGCTTTCTTCTTGTGTCAATGAAGAGCATGTACAATCATCATGAGGCTCGTTACTAAATTCAGACAGAGCACACAAATAGGTTACATCCAATTTTTGCTGCTGAGATTTGAAAGCAATACCATTCTAGAATCCCAGGCACAACTCAGATGCTAAGATAATAACCAGCACTGAAGAGCGGTTCTTCCATAAGGGATGGGCATTTTCATTTTACCTTTTTGAGACTGGGCTTGATGAGGTCCACAGGGAAGCTGAACCTGCAGAACACTTGGAACTTCAGAACACTCACTGTCTACTTAATAGTGTGGCGCGTTGGGGGAATTGTGTCTTTAGGAGAGTCCTGAAGGTTTTGTTAGATTGTTCAGAATAGCGCTTAGCAGCTGGAACTCTTATGGTCAGTGAGAAATATCTGTCAGACTTCATGGCTCTAGGTGGTTGCAAAAGGCAACGCTTATCTCCCATCCTGTCAAGCTTCTATTGGTTCCCAAAGAGTTCCCAGGTATCTAGTGGTCTTAGTTTATTTGCTGTTGAAACCAAGCAAACAGCCTTCTCTCTATTCCCTTGCTGTAGTTTATATCAAATAGGAGACCCATATCCTGCAAAGATTCGACATAAGCAGGAACAACCTTCAACTCCAGAACATGCTCTCCTTTTTTATTCTGAAAGGCTTAATTTGCTAACTTGCAGAGCCTGTTGCAGAGCCCATTGCTTTTTGGACAAGAACCTAGGAGATAAGTTCCGATCAGTTTTTGTGGAGTCATCTATATCACTTGGCCTTGACACATTTTAAGTGAAGCTTAACTAATGAGACCTTTTGAGAGTCTTATTAGGCCAAGCCAGAGCGTTATCTCTGGAGCAAAAACAATACTCCATGAGTGATTATGTAGAAGCAAGCTGAGCCCAAGCGTTTAAGGTACCACTCTAAATTTCCAAAGAGGAACTTTAGATACTTAGGTCAAGTGTCACAATAGCTGAGCTTTCAGTTTCCCTTCAGGCAGATCCTCTATATTTTTGGTGCCAAAATGAAAGATGGTCACTTTGGTGCCACCAACTTTGAAGTATGTATGTAAATCATTAACAGGAACCATTTATTCTGACTGCAGCTACACGGTCTAAAGTTGATATTTGGAATCTGTTAATCATTACTCCTCAGCTACTTGCTGCGTATCAGAAGGTGATTCCAAGCACTCCCGCCAGCTTTTTAGAGGTCAGTACCTCTGGGTCTCTTTGCATGACTAATCTGTGTCCAGTTTCTGTAAGAGGGTCTGAAATGCCGGAGTGGTTGGGGTTTTTTTTGTAACCTGTGTAGTGCCACCTGAAGAGATAATCTAAATTCTTTGAGTCACATCCACAGAAGGGCGATGAAATGGTTGGGAATGTAGTCCCAAAGCTGTGTTTTTTTTCTTCTGTGTTTGTCAGCACTGGAGCTCCACAGAAGCCTCCCTGTACTGGCACCCAAGGTGATGTCTCCACCCATTCCTGTTAGAGCTGAGCAGCTCAGTTCATAGTTCAGCCAAGGTTTTTAGGGCCAGAAACTGGCATTTCTTTGCTTAGAGGGCTTAATCCAACAGGAATGTCAGACACTGAACAGATTCTCATGGATCATGGTTTGCAGTGGGTACATGATAGCCAGTGAAAGCTTTATAAATACCCGAAGAACTGCAGTACCTCCAGTTGCTTGGTGGCTATTGATTTTAATTATTCCTATTTCATTTTACTCTGGTGCAAAAGATAATTCAGGATCATTGGACTCATTAAAATATTCTAAAATATTGAAGGAACTGTAGCCCTGTGCTTGTGCTTTTAGATGAGGTTTTTTGCCCCACCATACACAGGTCAGTATTGGCCTTTCATCTACTGCCCTGCTGATAACATATTGTCCATGTCTCCCTCCTTTTCATATCTTGGTCTCTCCATCATAGCTGTTCTATGTCCTTGGCTACTCCTCCTGAAACTCCTTATTTGATCAATCTGATCAATCACCTTTCTCTCCTTGGTACTCATTTCATTCTTTCTGCCTCTGGTCAACTTCTAATCCTGATATTTGCAACCTCATCCCTCTTTAATTGATCTGGTTTCCTTCTTAGCCCACTGCTCAAAGCCCTTTGCCAACTCCCTCTACATTTTTCAAATTGCTCAGACTCTTTATTTTTTAAATTTTTTATTTTCTTACCTCAAACCCTGCTGCTGTTTCCCCAACGTATCAGCTCTGACTTGCTCCTCTTCTGCCCTAATTGAGCCATTTTCCCCTCTTTTGTGCACTGGAAAAAGAAAAGAAATTCCCTACTTTTAGTTTGGCTTTTAAGTGCTGCATTAGCCGACAATAGCAGGGTAGTCATTCCATGGAAATGCAGAGAGTCTACACCCTTCAGTTGCCCGATCAATGTAGAGCAAATATTTGAAGAATTTAGGTACCAACCCTGAGCAAACCATTACTGAGAATGTGCAAATTTTAAATTTTCCAAACTTTCCATCTTGCCTAAATTAAATCATTTTACTGGCACAAGGTAATAAAAAGCATATCCCTAACACAAACATTAGCTATTAGTCTTCATCCATCTGTTTCAAAGTGTGGTGAATGCCACAGCTAATTTTCTGAAAATATTCCTGGCATTGAAAAAAAACCAATCTTTTCATCCTATTCTTCAAAATGACTCACTGGTTTTGCTAAAAGTTTCGTAAAAAAATATGTCACTGTGAGCTAGTCAGCTACCATGGAATATTCTGGCCTAGAGTGATGGGTTAATATATAAGCAATTGTTAATAAGATCTTATAATAGAAAACACTGAAAAAAACTTTATATTTTGTCTTTAATTGTTTGATAAATAAATTATTTGTATGATCCCTTTTTTTTTTAATTGCGTTCTTTTCTTGTAGAAGTAATAGTGTAACAGTAGAAAACATTCCAACAAATACAGCATTTGTCCAAATCACTGATTTGTCCATTGCCTTTTCCTTCAGCTGGTATCCAGTTTTATTCCTGTAACTATTATTTATTTAGAAGTAGTTGTAGATGTAGGGTACAAATGGATTACAAATTTATATTTGCAAATGCAAAAGAAATATCAATTCTATGCTACTGGGAAGAAATAAAAATACTTACTTGGATACAACTTTTGATGTAAAAATTCTGATCCCAGATTTAAAACCAGAATCTTATAGATTACGATAGTATTTCAACACTGGTGGTTTAGCAGTATTCTGTAGAGATACACTGGTTCTTAATAGTTTTCTCAGGGAATTCCTCATGATGAGCAGTGCCTTAAAGCCTAATTAGTTTCAGGAGGGAGAGTGATGCCACTCCTGACTTTAGGAGTTAAGGTTGATAAGGATCACAGACTCTACCTTTAGGGTTTGCCCAGGCCTTTTGCTGAGTAGACCAAGGAAAAGTAGATTGGACCCCTCAGTTTTAGTAGAAACTGAAGTTTTAATATGCTGCAATATGTTCTTACAGCTCTCCAGAGTGGAAGTCATACATATGTGACTTTTCATCTGATGCTCGGGGGAAATTCTGAGTTCAGGCTGCAGTAGTCACACTGGATTAGATGGAAGTCAAAGGAAAAGATTTCTAATAGGTGCACAGAAGAAAAAAACAAAACAGCAAAGTTGAAGGCTATTGCTGTTGAAGAACATACTTAGTCAAGAATAAACCAAAGGCTAAAATGAAAGATTTAATTGGTTAATCATAGAATAATTAATGATAAATTGTATAATGTTCACTAGTCGTGAAGAAAAAACAAAACAAAACAGTGCTCTAATTTTAACCAGAAGTCTTTGTCATTAACTGTAGATCCTAGTTCTCATTAATGCAAAGCAAGTACAAGTAGTATTCTTCCATTATGAGATGTACTGGTAGTTCTGAGAAATTAGGTTTATCTTTATTTTTTTCCATTTTGTAAAGGACTGCTTTTTAACCTGAAGGACATTCCTGAAAACTTGTCTTCTGAATATTTGTCTGCAATTCTTTCTGCACCGCTGTGACATTTTTAAGCGGCAAATCTCCGGTATTGTTTTCCAGGGGAAGCTATTTCCATGGCCAGAGCGAGTGAACTGTGAAAACAGCCCACAGAGCAAGAAAAGGAGAATAAGTGGTTGTTTTCCTTTGGACGCAACTATAAGCAACAATTGCAGTGAGTGAACCAAGAGAGTCCCAAGTTTTTGTGACTCCCTCTAATTAGACTTTAGAAAGCAAAAGTAGATTCAAGTCACAAACATATTTACTCATTGAGACAGTTTTTGTGATGCGTATTTATTTTCCTTAAGGTCCCAGGCAGGCAGTTTCTGCCAAGGGGTGTGTGACAGCGTAAGCAATAGCTTAGAATTCAGTTTTCAATTAAGGAAGTTCAGATTTCAATTAAAGATACCCACAGCAAGACTTTCAGGGACCTAATCACATTCACCTGGGCACATCTAGAGGCCTTGATTCCTGTAAGTCAAGACCTTTCTGAAGGCAGCAGGATTGTTAGGAAGAAGTTCTTTACTCTGAGGGTGGTGAGACACTGGAACGGGTTGCCCAGAGAAGTTGTGGAGCCTCATCCCTGGAAGTGTTTAAAACCAAGCTGGATGAGGCTCTGAGCAACCTGGTCTAGTGGGAGGTGTCCCTGCCCATGGCAGGGGGGGTTGGAAACTAAATGATCTTGAAGGTGCCTTCCAACTCAAGCCATTCTATCATTCTATGATTATTTGCTGGAGTGGAGAAGACTCTAAATAAAAATGAACCATTGATCCAAACCCTGTATACAGTCTACTGCTTTAGGTAAAGCTAGTACTTACCCACACTGTATATTCTGGCATTTGTAGTAGTGAGAACGCAGTCACAGCTTCTTCACTCACGTATCTCCTTTGCTTCTGCCGTACCATAGTCATGACTTGATTCAGGAAACAATTTACAGAATTGTGTCTTCTCAGCTGAGTAACTTTGAACTCCAGCAGCTCTCTGATGATTTACTGTGAGCTTTACTTAGAGAAATCCATATTCGCATATACGACTACATCTGCTTGTGTAAAAACTGTTTGTTGTAAAACCTAGAGAGTGAAAATAAGAAGAGTATTTAAAGCATTTTCATCCCAAGTGTTGGACCATCCTATTCAGATTCTTAGTGGTTTGTTTAGTCCAGCTGAGATGTATTGAGGTGATACAGATGTAAACATTTTCCTTGGAAATTGGTAAGAAATTCCACTGTTAGGAGAATATTTATAATATTACACCTAAATTTTCTTTTGTTTATGTCTGCATTTCTTTTGCCTGTTTCTAACTATTGCTAGCTGAAACTTGGCCTCCGTAGGGATTCCTTTTTGAGGTAGAACAACAAGGGGGAAGAGGACACGTACGTGGAGGGAATGGTGAGGAAATCCTTTCAGAAGTTTACGAACTTGACTCCTTAGGGTCTACAGGAAAAAAGAGTGATGGTGAGCAGGAGGAATATATTTTAACTGCTGGTCTGTTTCTTTCCTCTCTCTCCATACAGGCTGGTGTATAACACTTTGTGAGACTGCAAGAAAAGCAGAAAATTATTGTGAAAGGGTGCCTGCTCTTTTTAGCCCATTCTGTCTCACATAGAGTCCTTAGACTGCTTTCAGCATCCTATTCTAAACATCAAAGTCCACCAAGCAGAAAATAGAAAGCAGGAGCAAACAACATGGTAGGTTATTAAGAATGAAAGCAGCTAATAGTCCTTATAATATAAGTGGAATTATAGCAGTAAACATGACGTTTCTGATACTGTTGTATTTGTGGATATCTGTGGATATCATATTTGATTCCAGTCATGTTAATCTCAAAACACTCATCAAGCAAAAGTCAAAGTTTTACAGGATAGAGAAGAAAGGAATCTGAGGGGATACTGAAAAGACCTGGAGGTGTTTGATTTAGGAAGATGTTGGTTATATTGTAAGGAAAGGATTGTTCCAGAAAAAAAATAATGAGCTTAGTAGCCTGTGCTTTCCCAAAAGTACAAGAGCAGACTGACTTTCAAAGAAACTGAAAGACAAGAAACCTAAAAATACAGAGAGAGATGCCCTTTTCCACTGCACATAATTACATTTTAGAACACACTGCTACAAAATGCTGCTTCTTTAAGGTACTCAGTAAAAATCCAAAAGGATTATTATTTTTTGTTATGAATACTAAGGATCCTATTCTATTTACTAGAATAAAACTGTGTTGATCCCACAATTTGTGTTTGGATTTTAGAAAATACTGATGAATTCAAGAGAAAATAACTTCTCTCCAGTCATTTGTTCTTTCTGGGCTTTTTTTATTTTCCTCTTTTTACTTAAAACTGTGCTCTGTGAGTAGTTTTTATTATGATTTGAAAGAATGACTACTTTTGAGTAATAAGTATGCTGTATTGCCTGAGATGGAAAGACTCTATTGCTGTGCATACATCCTAAAATAGGAAGTTCTCTTTTTATATTGCTCCATCATTTCCCCCCCGCCCCTTCAAATGCTTTGTTCATCAAATAGTTACCTCTTTAGATTTGGGGTTGATTACAAACATTTGCTTTACTACAAAAGAGCTTTCAACTGTATCATCTATATCTTCAGTTCCACTTTTTTTCCTAAAGCCATGGCTTTCTAGCATTCGAATATTCCAGTCTAGCTCTTCAGCTGTTCTTTTTTTAGTGGTGTTACCATTTGTTCATTTCTTATTAGTAGCAATGACTCCAGCCTTCGTTGTGTTAGATGAGTCATCACCTAATACACCCTCATCCTCATATAATCAATCAGTAAGATTTTTTTTTACGTGTTTTTATTTATTTATATAGAAGGCAAGATTATAAATTTAATTTATAAGTTATTTGCCTTCTCTAAAAAAACATTAGGGATCTGCCTGATGTTCTCTTTGCCTTTAAAAATCACTCTGAAATAACTTCTGTGGCCCTTTGGTCACAGTTTTTGTTCCATCCATGCTGGTGAGACAGGGGTGTTGTACTCCTATCATCAGCTTTGGAAAATACGGTTGTATTGCTTCTGACACCTGAGGTGGCTTGTTCAGAAGGAAGAATCTGGAAGCAGCGAAATCCCTGTCTGGTAGTACATTACACTCTAAGAATAACCTTTATACTAATATAAAAGGGATTTCATTCTATGGAATTATGAGTAGGTAATTATTAGCCATGTTCAGTAATGAGGAATTGTTGTGATATACCCATTTTAGGGAAATACTGGCTAAATATATGTATAAATATACTGGCTATATATATATAGAAGTACTTTCTGTCATCACATCACATCACCTGAGATGGTTGTAGCCCTATGGCTGTGCAGCCCCAGCCTGACTCGTTGCCTCCCTGGCCTCAAAAAGCCTCAGTTTTTGCTTTTCTCTATTTGCAAGGTGCATTCATTTTTCAAAGGTGCACAGCTCTATGAAATGTCAGCCTGGTTTCACAGCACCAGCCAGCCAGCCTTTCACATGTAAGAACTTGAAGGCAATCATAGAATGCCGGGTTGGAAGAGACCTCGAGGATCATCTAGTCTCCAGCGCAGCCAGAAGAATGCACATATATCGTCCGCTGAGGTCTGTGGAGGTCAGTCAGGATCAAATATCTATGTGGGAGTCGCAGAGCTTTTTATAAACTTCTGAAGAAAGAATGAAGGTTTCCACAAAGTTTCCACAAAGGCCCAGAAGCCACTTTCACCGTAAACTAGCAAAAAACATATATTATAAAGATGACATTTTAATGGGCTTACTATTTTGGACACAAAGATGAAAATGATGCAGTTCTTCCATTCCCCTTTCTTTTTTTCCTAGACTTACACTGGTTACCATGTGGTACCCAGTAGACCAGAGCCTTTTTCTCTGTAAAGTGGTGAACATTCAAAGACCTACCACATGAAGTCCCAGTCCTGCAATCAGGCATGCAGGGAAAGCTTCCCATGTGTCCAGAGGCCCACTACAGCCAACACAAACATCAAAGATCGCTTTTGAAGATATAAGCTCAGAAACTGAGACTGATTTACTTTGGTATTTTCCTTCCATCAAAATGCAGATATATTTTATATTTCTTTTTTATTAATCTCTTTAGTTGCTAGCATAGTAATTATCTACAATGTACAAAAGCTTCTAAAATAAGTGATATAAAAATGTATTTCAATTCCTAATATAGAGGATTATAACTATGAATTTTTTTTCCTTCCTTGATGTTTTCCAGAATGTGCTGTAAAAATAAAAACTTACCACTGTCTCCTGGCATGTGGTAACATGGTACTGGCTTGCTTTATTTTTCTTTTCCGGCCAATTCAAAGTCACTATTTTGTAAAAATCAAAGTCTTTTTTTTTTTTATCTTCCTCTGGATCACTTTGTCCAGAAGAAATGTCCAATATCAACAAAGAGACATCGTAACTTAGTGTGCCCCTTTATTCCCTCTGTGAAAAATGACAGCACTATACATCTTTGCTCCCACTTTCAGACATCAGCACACCAGCATTTTTGGAGTAACTCTCAAATGCAGTTTGTATTTCTACAGACTTAATTTATGTGTGACATAGGACTCAGAGCAAAGGAAGTAGAGCTCCTGAAGAAACCAACATCTCCTCTCCTACAGAAAGCTGGCAACAGGAGTTAGTGGAGGCCTTTTTTTTTTTTTTTTTTTTTGTCAGTGTTAGCTTAGAGAC
>VWZK01000602.1:567169-602269 GCA_013396935.1 Baryphthengus martii
TTTGTCAATGTTAGCTTAGAGACAACAACCTAAAACTAAATCCAATTGCTTGCTTTTATTGATACCTTCCTGCTGTTAAGGTGTGGAAAACCATGTAATTTCAGAACTAGGCTTTCCCAGGCACTTAAAAAAAGAAAAGAACATATATATATATACACACACATATATAAACATTTATTATGATAAATAACTTCTATAAAGAATGGCAAACTAATGCTATGACCAATGAGTGAAAAATAGTGTAAATGTCATGTTTTGCAGCATACATTGCGGTAAGTTGATACATGCTGTGTGACATCTTAAGAGGCAAGACAAGACCTCCTTCTGCATCTCTAGCACCTGAGAGGTTTAATCTTAAGGACTGTTCCCCTTACTGAGAGAACCTAAGCCCAGAGATTTGGGTGGGCTAGTGGAAGGCAGTGCATATGCCCGTTCTTAAAAATAGGTGCTTGGCCCAAAGAACTTCCAGTTTCAAAAGGTCTTAATTTGCTGTCAGGGAGAGGGCTTTAAATGCAAACACTTGATTAAGTCATTAGTAATTAAACACTAAGAGGTTTTATAGCAATCGCAAGATACAAATAAGCCTTTAGAAATTGAGTATATGCTGGGTTTATTATACTCTAACTAATTTGCCATTATACTTCCCTGTGACAGATCATTTTCTTCCCTGAGGGTCACATCCCTTGCTAATATTCTAAGGGTCAGTAATTGATACTGACATCACAACCTTTTGGAAAAAAAACCCAAAAAATTGTTTGATTAATTTTTCTGGAAAAAATTATGTATTTTTACCACTAGTATGCCAATTATTTCAGTCTTCATTGATTACCCAATTCCTGTGGATACTGCTGTCTGTCATTGCTACTGAACACTGATTACTATTCAAGAGCCCGTCGTGCTGCAGAATATTTTTATAAAACCAAACTGGTTTGTTGCAGACACACAAGACCGAGGAATTCAAACGACCAACCCCAGTCTCCAAGAACCAAACAAACCACACAGCTGAGCTCAAATATGGAAAACCCTGCAAACCCAGCAACCAACTCCATATACACGGCTAAAAAACCCCTGAAAAGTCTCCCAGATGCAGAGCCAGGAGAGCCAGATGAGAGTGGCCTTTTCTAACCAGGATAAGAAGCAGGAAAGAGCTGCTTAAACCAGCAGAAAGCAGGCAAGAATATTTAAAACGAAACAGGGCTTAGCGCAGCAGTGAGGTAGTCTGAATTACACACCCTGAAAAATATTGCACATTGTCAAGATGCTGCTTCTCTTGCCCTCAGTGTTCACAAGAGCAGGAATTCTGCAAAGAAGTTGGTGTGAGAACAGCAAGGAAGTCTCAGGTGGAGGTCTTCCCCAGGAATATGCCAGTGTGGGCAGGAAGAACCCTGCTTCTCTGGTTGTAGCACCAGTAACAGTTTACCAGCTTTCTCACCTACCTGGCCTGAAGCTGAGCTCTGGGATCATTTCACCGGTATTTTCTGGTATTGCTGGGGCTAGAAAGCCTGGGGAACAAATAAATAAAATGGTTAGGATGTGTGAGTGACTGCAGAGGATGCCAAAGGAGGAGGGTAGAGAGCTGCAATAAACACTGCCTGTTACCTTTGAAAAGCCTTGGAACGGAATGGCTGCAAGGATTTCGAATTAATGTGATTAAATTTAATAAAGTATGTTTTTGAGATTAACAGAAGTAAGTTCCAAGCAGAAATATATATATCAGGCTATGACACGCTTTCCAAGGAAAAATGGTTCCCAAAGATACCTTGTTAGGAGTCATTTCAGACTAATTTGCACAAGACACAAACAGTGAGGAACTAATGCATAAAATAATGGAAGTGCTTTCTTACCTAGTAAAACACCACCCTAGAAAACTGATTTTATGTATGTCAGATTGAAAAGAAATGTTCCAGTTTTAAAATCTTGCTTGAGCCAGAGGTCAATATCTGTTTACTTCAGGGGGATATTTGCAACATTTAGATTCCTACTCTTTGTGCAGATTCTGCAGAGCAGCAGTGAGACATTTTGCAAAATTTAATAATTTCCTAAAAACGACAGTGTACATGATTTATTGTGACCAGTATATAACTTTGCACAAATAACAGTCACATTGGAACAACAAATATACTACTCTGTCAGATGTCAAAAGACTCTTGAGAAGCCATTCTTTGTGATATGTGGCACTTGTTTGCTCTACTTTTTTTGGTAAATTTGATTTAACAGCTTAAAAAAAAACCAACAAAAAAAAAACAATGCTCACGTCCAAATTCCTTTAGAATTTCAGCGAGGGATCAGAATATTAAAGTGACTGTTTCATGGCAATTTCAGCCCTTCTTATTGTATAATTCTAATCCCTAACACTTTCTGGGGCTGTTCTACACTTAAAATTGTTTTTAACGTAAAATTAATTTTAACGAGGTAGAATTCCACCGAAATGAATCTGGTATAGATTCCCATTAGTGCTTAGGATGTACTTACCCGTAACATCTTGGTTAGTAGGGAAGCACCTTCAGATGAGTAACTAGGGTCCAGAGTTACCACAAGAAGTAACATCAAAAATATGTAAAGTCACATCTTCGAAAGCAGGTTGTCCATCCAAAGAACAAATCTCAGAATTGGATGAGCTGCCAGCTCCTACTAAAATAATTTGGAGTTAGGCAGAAAGTGTCATAACCTTGTTAATCAAAAAATCAGTAATATTACCACTTACAAGCCCAAAATGACAAGAAACCAATGCCTAGTTCCTATGGTCAAACCATTGGGCCTTTCATTAGGTATTTATTTTCCATATATGCTGCTAAAGGGCATTTGTGTACTTCAGAATGGTTATCTTCTTGTCTTTTGCTGCACTTCATGTCTCTAAAGCGTTTTAAGCAAAAATAAAAATTCAAGCCCATATATTCCTTCGGTGTCTCTGAGGTTAAGCTGTAGTTGAGCAGGAATTGGCAGGATTGCAGTCTCGGTCACAGGTACTTAAAACCTCCCTAAGTTCCATTTTAATCACATAAGCCCTTTTCTAGATCTGGGCTTAATGTCCAAATCCCTCTTGGAAATTTTATCCTAAGAGAACGTTCTGAGGTCATGCAGAAAACCTATGAGAGAAGGAATTGAAATTAGATAATTTTCTCAAATAATGCTTTGCCTCTCTGAATATCCTCCCAAAAGAGTTGCTTTATGTTGCAATATGCTAATGGTGGCTTTTTAGTGCTTGAAAATATATCAGAAAATGATTAGGAAGCTGCCTATTCTCAGAGCCAATGGAAGATGCCTTTCAAAAAGGGATAGATATTTACATCTAAAGGCTTTTTGTTTTGTTTCTGTAGGGAAGACAGGAAAATGCACGATTCCAGATCATTTAGGGCATATTTGCTTTGTGTGAAAATCAAAATTAGAAGGTCAAATGGCATCAGGAGTGGATTTGAGCTGTCTGAGGGCAAGATATTCACTGGGGCTGTCACGGACTATCTGGAGCTGGACAGCAACATTAAAAACCAGCACTGACTTCCATGGTGCACATAGAGCAACATTGTTCTCTTGGAGGCATGGCTGAGCACAGAGAATGAGCAAAGTCACTTGCCATAATTACAAAATATATTAGATGTATTTTTGTCTTCTTTCAACTAGATTAAGTGTAGCATTCTCAATACTCTATGGTAAGAACACCTAAAAATTGTCCCTGCATTAGCCAGGTCAATGAATGGTGAGAGTAGCAAGATTTTCCTTCTCTTTCTAAATGATCTGTGTTTATGAAAACAGCTCCATAAATCTGAGAGCAGAAGCAGTTAGCCATCCCACTTAACACCAAGAAATTAGGATCAATTGATTGCAATGCTGTTAATCTTCTAGTTAAATGTGAAATTGTTCCTAAAACTGAGCATTTGATGTTGTATCTTCCGTTAATGCAGAACATATCATTACCATATTTAGATTTTCCAGGCCTTCATTAGGCTCAGATAAAAGCTGATGACAAGTAATAAAATTACATAAATTAAAAAAAAAAAAAGGAAGTTGCAGTAGTTTGAGTTAAACAAAAAGGGGAATGAATTTATTTTCATACTTCGGGTTGAATAAAGCTTTTAAAGTTACTTTTAAATGTAGCCTGTGGATTTTATACCTTTAATCTTTCTTACTTACATCTTTTTCTTTCCAGTTCTATGTGTGAAGCCATAAGCACTCTTCTATTAGGGGGGAAAGTAAAAAATTGTGCAGGTAAAAACGTTTGCGTACTTGCTTACTCTCAGATCTCTGAAAAGTAACTTTTAAAATAAAGCAGAAAAGACGGCTGTCTGACATGCAGGGGAGATTTATCCTTCTTCAAATGCATTTTAATGAATGTGAAAGGTTTTTAACTCTCCCTGATCATACAGCTTCCTATCCCCTTTGAAAGTAGTTTAATTTCTATAAGCACACAAAGGCTGCTCTGCTAAGACAATTACATAGTCTGACTTGTGATACTGGGGGGGAAGTCTAATTTTACAAGGAAATCTGTTCCAGTATGTAAATTTTGCTTTTATTAGTTGGTTATTGCATGAGATCACAGGTCAATACACTCAGAGACCAAAGGAAAGGCTCTCTGCTCCACGCTTCACCTGCTATACTATTTGAAACTTCAAAAAGTTGCATGCTGAACACATCAAAGATTTTTTTTTTTTTAATACAGTAAAGGTATATAATAGAGCTTTTGTGTTTTCTCCCAAAAGTTAATAAGCATCCTGAACTTTTAACATAAACAAAACCCTGATGTTAATTCATTTGGGCAAATTGAGCAAATCCAATGTTGTGACATGAAACAATCTCTTGTTCTCATCAGATGGAAATGAATATCCTGGTATTTTAGGTGCAGGAGTCTGAAAATATCAGAGTGATTTATACCCATAGAAAAGTATTGGGAGGAAATATTGTCAATAAAAAAAAAAGGATTAATTTCTTAATATATTTAGTTTTATCGTTTCACCTTGCTTTCAGATAGGTAGTAGTTCACACACTGTGCAGACTAGTATTCAAAACAGCCCACGATTCTACCTGCAAAGTCAGTCAGGGCAGTTAGATATGGTGGAGAGTATCTTACTGCGCTGCTTGTGGTTTGGTGCTTGCACTTTATTTTTCAGGTGACATGTCATGTCATCATGACACAACGTGTGCAGGGCTTGGTTGAGCAAATGCGAAGAGACTTCCCTGAGAGACCCAGCAAGTGCCACAGCTCTACATCTGCCACTCCTCCTCCTCCCAGTGGCTGCAGGCTTGGGGAGCTGAAAGATTGATGGCTGGTGAAAGGCAAGGTTCACGTGGACGAACTGCAGTGGAAAAAAGACAGTATGAAATATTAGAAATAGCGATGTAAGACAGCACAAGGACCTCTGCTTCAGCCTTGGCTAGTCTTTTAGCTTGAGAGGGAAAAGTTACTAAATGCTTCATGCCAATGTTCACGGATACTCTGAGTCTGACCTTTCCGTACTTTTCTGGCAGTGCTAGAGTGCCTTAAAGTTATTTGCTTGCTATTCAGTGCAAAGTAGAACTCCCTCGGTATTGTTTCAAACCAAGCCAGATGTGTAAGACCAGAGTAACACAAACAGTAGTAACAAAATAAACATCACAGAACATGCTGGGTCCTTCTAGGTAAGACTAACTATGAGAGAAATCAGAGAGAGGGAATCTACTATTCGACCTAAACAGAAATAATATTTTCACAACTTTGGTCAAGGACTGTACAACATATTGGCAAGAATAATTGAAAAACTGGCCAGTGTAAAGTAATAAATAAAAAAAATAAAATATAAAAAAAAAGCAGGGAACGAATGAGTCACCTGTTGACTAATGTCCCACAAATATTTCTCTGTGTCTCTTTCTTCTTCCTGCAAGGTGATGCAAAGGATACTCTTTAAAATTAAATCCCTTTTTCTTTTGAGCCTGGCTGCTTTTTTCTTGTCCCTCATGATTTCACAAGAGTGCTTGTAAAACAACGAACTGGATGGTGGAATTGATATGGTTAGAGGTAGTCACCTCTTCTGAATAGTTGAGTTTAACCTAAAGTAATTCCCAGACCTTATTGCAAAGACAACAGTTGGAAAGAGAATTTGCATCTCCATGCAGACAAAAGGCAAAACTTCTCCCTTTGCCTGAAAGCGTTAGGGAAACTAGGAGCCTGTTACTAAAGTTACCCTGATGACAAAAAAATTAACAAGATTAAAAACACAGAGAAACAAGGATTGGACATTTACACGAATGATAGACTTCTGTTAAAGCTTGAACAGCAGAAAAATATTTTATTATTAAGTAGCAAGCACTTCAGAATTGCTAATCCATTAGGAACCGTGGCATGAGCCATCCTTAAAAGAAAAAACAACAAATGAGCTACTTTAGAGACAAACTATCCTGTAAAACCTTATTGCAAGGATTTGTGCATCTTCCTTTGAAGTAACTGGTACTAGTGACTACTGCAGAGCAAACCCACTAATCCCATATGGCCATTCTGCAATTTCCAGCCACAAATCCATTCTGCCATAAATGTTGGGATCACAAAGGTTATATGGACATGTGCCCACGTGCTCAAAATTTTCCAAGTGTGTCTTCAAATGTTCACACCTCCAGTGCACTCAGAATTAAGTGCGTCTAAAAGTGAGCATCTAGGAGAAATTTAACTGCAAATCTGGGAAGAAAGGTTGTGATCACACTGTCGAAAGGAGGTTGTGTGCTTCCTTTTTCGCCCTGTAAATGGAAATGTGGTCCCCTCACAAACGCCTTGTCAACTTACCTGCCAGTTACAGTCCAAGTGCTCAGTTGTGTTTCTCATCTTCACCAGTTATCAGCTTTAACAAAGGAGGTTTCTCTTGCAGCATGTAAAAATGTATTTTTATGACCCCAGGAAGAACTCTGAGACACACACAGATGTTCAGGGAGAAATTGACTGGCGTTGTTGGCAGATTTTGCAGAAGTTCGAGGTTCCTGGCCCTGCTGCCACAAATATTCACTGCTTCCTGATGGCCTCCATATGTAGACTTCCCTCTGAATTGTTTCATTAAAAAAAAAAATAAAAAATCCCAACCATCAAAAGAAGGGGAAAAAAGAAGCAAAGAAAAGAGAAAATGCAGTATAGTGATGAGAGAAATGTAGCACAGACTTGGGCAGTGAAATGGTTAATTGGGAAAGTTACCAAATAAAAAAAAAAATCTCTGAAGTTATAGTGAGCGCAAGAATTACTTCTTTCTGAAGGATGAAATTAAGTTGTGTTAGACCATCACTTTGATTTTACCAATCTAACTGAGGAAGAGGTATTATTATTTTCATAGTAGGGGTTGATCTACTGAATTACACATCGCTGATCTGTCACTCAAAATGACAACACAGGCACGGGATCTTCTTTGATCTTGAGACAGTTGAGGTTTCAGACAGGAGTCCACAGGGGAGCCAAAGTTATTCTTTTCAGACCCTGAACCTCAGAACATCCATGGCAAATGGAAGAGGTTATTACAGAGCGTATTTGTAAGTCATCAGTGAAGGCCATTGATTTGCCTCCTAAGAGCTATTACGATAAGAATCTGGTAAAGCTTAGAAGCCAATTACCAATTGCATTACTACCATTACATTGCAGTTTAACTTAATTTACCAACAGTTTAAAAATAAAACAGTTAATTCTTCACATAGGTTAGGCTGGCCAGATCTTCAGCTGCTTTATACCCGGGTCCCTTCTTTAAGTTCACTGTAGTTATTCTGATTTACAACAGCCCTCTAGCTATACAACAGTGCAGATGATACTGAAAAATACAGGGGCTTATTCAAAATTAGAAGTAAACACTTTTCCCACAAGTATTTGGATGGTAGAGTAAATAAGATTGTTTGGAAATAAGGCAGCAGATTTACCAATGCAATCCATTTAAAACAGTTGGTCAGTTTAGCCTTGGATCCCGATTCAAAGCATCAAGACTCACTATGTAGTTTTCTGTTCTGCTGGCATTAGCAAGCAAATATTTATACGAGAGCCTCTTGAAATGTGAATGTGTTACTGACAGCACATAAAATAGTAACTGCCTGAACTCTTGACAGTTGGGTTTTTATTTTTTTTTAGTTAAATTTGCAGAATATTTTTAACCTCTGGCATCTTAACTGTCAATTTGATTTTCATCGTGTAAATAGCAAACAATTGAAGAAGCACACAGCCCTGGGTTTCCACGCAGGATGTGTAAACCTGTTTATTCCCTGTCCGCTGACTTTTCTGTTTACCTACTAGTACAAATTAGTAATTGTGAGCATGTACAATCACTCATTTACATGTAAGCTTTTACAACTGCAGCATCCAAACAGGTTTTCCTCAGACCAATGCTAACTCACAGAGAATTTAAGCCAAGGTCCAGCTCTCAAAGGTGAGCAGCTGAGCCTAAGCCAGTGCAAAAAAAAAAAAAAAAAAAAAAGGAAAAAAAAATTTTAAAAAAATCAGTGTTTCTATTCACCTCTTGCTAAATGATAGAACAACAGTGCTTGGAGAAAAGGGACATCTGCAAAACAAAGAGGAGCAGCTGTCTGAGGCAGAGGAGGTGTGGAAGAGGACAGAGCAGTGAAGGTGCAAGGGGCTGTTGCACTGGTCCAGTCTCTTAGCGGCATCCCTGCCCAGTCCATCTTTTCTCTGTCATGTGCGCTGACGGGTGGCTGTGAAGCAAAGGGGGCTCTACTGAAAGGCCACTTTTCAGAAACAAGGAGGAGAGGAAATCTATGCAGAAAAGTCATGCAAGAAAAAAATGTTCAAATGAGGTAAAAAAAAAAAAAAGCAAAAGAAAAGTAGTGGAATTCCCTCTGATGCCAGGGAGATTTGTCATTGTAACAAGAAGAGCTCGCCTTTACTTGTACAGGAGAACCATTAAACCTCCAGTGAATACATTGGCAAGTACCAGCTGCTGATACTCCATGCCTGTTAGTTTTTTATTTAGCAGTGAGGAAACACAAATACCTCTGCTGAAGCTGCCTAACCACTTTTTCCCTGCTCATCTGGCTGATTTCTTTAGGAAGACTACCCAAAGATGGGTAGTTGGGTGGTTAAGGGAGACTTCTGCATTCTTTGCACTCAAACAAAGAAGCAATGCTTAGAGTTCTTGAAAGGACTTCCATTGCTACATTAAATAAGGAAAAACATTGCAATAAATGGGATCTAAAACTCTCTACGTCTTGACTCAGCTCCCAAATGAAGGGTGATGTTTGACATCTGTAATTATACCCAATGTCTTTCATGATAAAAGCAGCTAGCTCTGCACAACTCCCAGACACGTGTGTGCTTGCTCTATCCTGGTTTAACCTACTATGGCCAAAAGTGAATCAGTGAGTGAGTTAAATCCTCAGATATTACGAGGTTTTTATTTGCTGTGATGTTTAGAATCAGCTTGGGAGAAAAAAACCCAAACAAACAAGAAACAAAACAAAACTTGAAGTTCTGCGTTAGCATTTGACTTTTTAAAGTACCTAAAAAATCTACGCTAAAATTGCAAGAATTTGAAACACTATTAGCCCTCTTTTAACGTGCAGATTTCTGTGCTAGCATGCTGAAAATTTAAGCTACTACAAAGACGACAGGCGTCAGCTCTCTTGTTGTCTGATTCTGCATTTTGAAACATTTTTAAGTTTGAGCTTAAATTTACTACTTTTTACAGTTGTTATTTTTGTAATAGATTACACCAAGCTTGAGTTCAATTACTTTTGGTCTTGATATACATTTTGGATAGATGCTGGGATACTTTGCTGGGATTTTTGAAGAGAGATATTTAACAAGTGCCATTCATTGGTGTGAGCCAGCAGCCCCATGTGTTTGCTTCATCTGGTGTCTGGGGGAGAATCAAGGTGGCTCTGGAAATTAACCTATCCTAGGATGCTGCAACAGGGCTCTGTATTCCAGCAGCAGGCTGAAGATGACAAGTGGCACCAAGATCCTTTGGATGGCACCCCAAGCAACTTGCTATGGAATAACATCTACATCCACTTTGAAATAAAGTTTTTTCTGTTGCATTTCTGGCTAATACCAACAGGAATTAACACCAAGTACTTTCATCTGGAACAATCCTGAAAAGACTTATTCAAACATCAGTGAAAAATAGCCACACATACTATTTAAATTTAGCAGATAGTTTTTCTCCAGCAACACTATAGGAGAGTCCTTGAGAGAGGAAAAACAAAGTGACTTCCCAATTTGGAAGAAAAGGGTGAAGCATTTGAAGTGGGAAGGGTATCATTAACCAGTTTGGGATCTGTCCAGGGGTATGTGGATCAGTAAGTTATTGCACAGAGGCAAACAGTGGCAAAGAAGCAGCAGAAGGGAAAAAGAGGAAGAAAAAAAAATATGCTGGCTGAAATATGGACTCGAATTAATGTTTTCACAATAATAAACCACTGATCAATCCAGTACACAGGAGCAGGAAGGATTTGGCCCAGAGAAGAGAACAAATACTGACTTGTGGACATAAAGCCAACTCCCAGATTGCCTTCTGAGAAAAAAATCTTATGTAAGCTGAGCTCAGGCACCTACAGGACTTCCAGCTATTCCAGGGAAAAATCAATCTTTCCCTGCACATACAAACTCTTTCTTTACTCAAACATCCAGAAACACAGTCATCACGCTGTTGTCAAGAAAACACGGTGCTGCTACTGCAGGAGCTACCAAAACCTTTATTCCCCGTGACACATCATCTGCATATATGCTGCCTTTATATTATCACACATTTGAGTCAGAGTCATTAAATTGTAGAGTCATTTAGAAGGTGTGTCAGTGATGTCTGTTTAATGAATCCCACAGTCTTGCGCATGGGTGATGGCAGGATGCCGTTGCCTTCCCACAAAAGGAAAAGCAGCTATTTCTAAAATGTATGAGAATAAATACTCCACGTTGTAAATGTTGAGACCATTTTATTTATAAAGTTTTTAAGTCCAGTGAGTGTAACTCTAAGAAAAGGTTCCATGCTGAAAGAAAGCTAATTAATAAATTTAAAATCCTTCTAAAATAAATACCTTCATATATGTATACACAGACATACCCACACATGTATAATATAAATGTATAAACAAAAGCATGGCTATTTCTCAGATTAAAGGCATCTGTGGCAAAGACTGGCTTCCTTCAAAGCTCTAAGTCACGTGAAATTTTTTTCAAGGCAAGATATTTTTCAAGCACCTAGAGACTAAGAAAGATGTTGTCTAAACCAAAAAAGAGGTAGTTTTATGAAGCCCATAAAGACACAGCAAATTGGCAACTCACTCAAGTATTTTGTGTAGCCAAAGAGAATTATAATATCACTGATATTAAAGAAATTCTGTTCACAATTTGGAAATCCCGTCGCTGTGTTAGAGAGGTGGTGAGTTTGGGGTTTTTTGGGGAGTTTTTTTGTTTGCTTGTTTTTTAAGGCTACAATTTCTCTTTCTGAGTCAATACAGCTGCAGTGAAGCATGTAACTCAGATGTGTTGCTGAATTATTGAGGAATGCAAATACAGGAAGGTGGGTGAGTGGCTGCAGTGTTACTCAGGGCGCTTTTCAGCCAGTACTAATCCAAGTCTTGAGCATGTGCTACTTGCAACTGAGTGTGCAGGCAGTTTAAACCTTCTGTAGTAAGCCCAGAGAGGCGCAGCATCAGACATTGAAGTCTGTCCATTAATGAAGAGGTCATCTAATTATGTTCTGTAGATCACAGAATGGCTTGAGTTGGAAGGGACCTCAAAGATCACCCCATTCCAACCCCCTGCCATGGGCAGGGACACCTCCCACTAGACCAGATTGCTCAGAGCCTCATCCAGCCTGGGCTTCAACACTTCTGGGAATGAGGCTCCACAACTTCTCCGGGCAACCCACCCCAGTGTCTCACCACTCTCAGAGTAAAGAACTTCTTCCTAATGTCCAATCTAAATCTCCCCTGCTCTAGTTTAAAACCATTGCCACGCTCCTATCCCCACACACCCTTATAAAAAGTCCTCCCCCAATCTTTCCTGTAGGTCCCCTTCAGATAGTAGAAGGTCTGTAGAAGGTCTCTATAAGGTCTCCATAAGGTCTCCCTGGAGCCTTCTCTTCCCCAGGCTGAACTGGAGAAGAGAACCGACTCCCTCAGCCTGTCCTCACAGGAGAGGTGCTCCAGCCCTCTGATCATTTTTGCGGCCTCCTCTGGACCCTGTAGAGAAATCTTAATAGGCATTGAGAAGTGCAGCAAATTGTTCCCAGAGCGTAATGAGAACAGAGATGTTAGCAGCTATCTGTCAAGGACAAATTCAGAATTGTAGTTAGTGAGTAGAGAGAATGCTCATCAGAGAAACAACTTGGAGATGCAGATGAAATATGGATCTAACGTAACATTTCTGCAGAAGCACTTTTAAAAAAAAAAATAAAATGCAAAATTTATCATTTGTGGAATACCAGAGCACTCTTGTAAGATACAGGAATAAAATTATTCTCTTGGCATAGTAATGGATATATGCTTTTCTAGGAATATAGCTTGTTTTGAAACAGCAACCCCCAATTCCACTGTCTGCAACAGAGCTACGATCTATGTGAACTTGATGACACAAAAGATCTTTTCTCTGTATGGAAAACACTGGGAAATAGTGTTTATTAGTCTTCTATATTCTACCAGAGTCATGCCTAACTGAGATCTCAAAAAAATACCCCCCAGGGGTGATGATCCATGCTGCCTACCAGCTTCAGCAGCTGGTGATGCTGAAGGGAAGTGTTTGAGTTGAGGTATCAGGAGGTGCCAGTGACTCAGGGAATTGTACCTTTGGTAGGCTGTCCTTTGGAGAGAGGTCAGGATGAGCTCACCTGGTCAGATAAAATCTCGTTGTTGAATGAAGCCTTTGACAGCTTACTTGGCCATGAATAATAGTGAAGAAATTCCAGAAAATACTTTTCACTAGAAGTGAAACCTCATCTCATTCAAAACCAGGGATCCGCAAGGAGAAATACATGACCCAGAAGACAGTAGAAGCCACCACTGTGCAAGAGCATAGCAGCCTTCTGAATTATTTAACACTGAAGCTGCCACCAGGTTTAAGAACTATCTGAAAGTGCAATAAAAAAAAATCATAAAAATGGATCCAGTCTCAAAAGACATCACTGCTGTTTTGTTTTGTGCTTTAACGCCTGCACAGTGGTTACCAGACAAATAAAACTGATATGGTTTCAGCCTGGAGGAGTTTGGGTTTTTTTCAGTAGACACAGCACATGGCATTAAATCACAAGTCAGTAGGGGGCTGGGAGAGATGAGGATTTCAACAGACTCTGTGAGTAGCAGTAGTGTCATTCCCCCTGACTTGTACAATCAGCCACGAGCTCCAAAATAATCATCGGGGAAATGTGTCAGGCTATAGGATATCTAAGTCTGTCCTCATAACTTCCATTTCAGAGAATGCCTTCTGAAGAGATGGGAACTCAGGAAATTATTTTTCTCAATGTGAGGAAAAACCTAGAATTAGCAATTGCTGACCTGTTGGCCAATAAAAGAGCCAGGAGTCTTTGTGGCTGAAAAGCTGACAATTTGAACTGCCAAGGTGTAGCGAATGGAGAATTTTAAAAGGAAGAAGAGAAGCTAACACTTGGGGAAAAAAATGGCCCAAAATGTAAGGAATCTGTTTTTTATTACTATTTCTATGAAGTAAAATCCCATGGAAACACCACTTTCCAATACAAAAAAAAACAGCCTCCAATACATTTTCCTAAACCCCACCTCTTTCAAGGCTCTTTATTGCCTAACATGTCATAGAACAGGTATTAAGTGCACATTATTGGCTAGGTCAGAGAAGAAAATGTATTTTAAAATAAAACAAAAATTCATAAATGGATTTAACATTCTGGGCACGATAGAGTATCGGAAGAGATGGCGCTTTTGTGTGAAAAAAAGTCTGAAAAGAAAACCTTCCTCCATTTTGGTTTTATAAGAAAGTGATTTGTTTAGAAAAAATTAAAAACAGATTTAGGTACTTTCTATTTCTCCTAATTAGATTCTAGCAGCATGCTTTTTCCTGCAAAGAAATACACATATTGCTAACTAAACCAAAATACAAATATATTTATATGGCTATAAGGTCAAGAATATATACCAGTAACCTAAGGGTAGGTAAAGAAGTTGTAGCTCTACCAACATTATCTGAAGCCCGAGTGTTGTGCGGACAAAAATTTACTAAACAAAAATCACGTTTAAAAATAAAGGTAACCTTGAGCAACTCGAGGTTAAAAAAAAAAATGCTTCTGTAAACACCTAAAAAACCTGAATTGTCCTTACAAAGACCCTGTGGACTCAGCATCTTGTTAAAACATTTTAGTAGCAACTGCTTCTGCTTAAAAAAAATCAAAGTCACTGAAGGAGGATTTACTACCCTTCATAAAAAACACAACACACCTCACCTTCCTGGTGCCCTTTACTCTGCCATAAATGTTATTTTTCCTTCATGTTTAGAAATACACATTAGTAAACAAATAACAAGTTAGTAAAGAAGCAACAAATCCCATCTTTCCTTATTCCACAAATATAATCACCAAATAAAGTTAGTTTATGAAGCCCTTCACTGCAAAAACGATTTACTTCTGCTACAAAAGAACTTCTTTGAAATCTAACGTCTCAATAGTTTGAGGAGGGAGGTAACAGAAGCTCAATTGTTTTAGGAGAAAAACCCACCCACAACATCTTATTTTTAGTGAGGCTATTTTTAGCATTCTAAAATTAGCGTTAAAATAACAAAGTAGTAAACCAAGGTCCTAGACTACTTCATTATCTTGGTTATTAGACTGACAGCCTAAGTGACTCGATTAAATATCAATGACAGAGGAGCTGAAGGGTTTAAAGGTCAATAAATAAGATGATAGGAATCCTTCCATGTAGCCTTTTGCTACAGACTTCTGGGGATTAAAAGTTGACAAGCTAATTACTGCTCTTCCCTAATTAAGCAAGTGGTTCTTGATCAGCTGGTCAGTGAGCAGCTGATCACAATTGCTCATTTTGAAGTTCTAACCCAACCTAAATTAAACTTGTAAACAGCAGAAATGGAAGCCAGATCCTAACAAGGTCACTCTCTTAACTGAACTATTGTCAGAGAAAATTCTATCCCCAAATTTTAGAGCTAATTTATGTCATGGAGCCAAATTCTGGTTCACAGTCACATGGGAACGAGCCACCTCACCCACCTCCAACAATCTGAATGAGTCTCGAGACTATGAAGGTTTAATATGGAAAGTGTGAAACCGTAACTTTTTGGTGTTGCATTCTTCTATCTCTCGTAATCTTTCTGTTTTCCCTATTGAGTCAGGATCTTTAAAATTACCCTGAAAGATGTAATCTAAATCCTCTATGAATTCAGAGGGCTGTGGGTAGAAAAGGACAGATAAAGGTGGCTCCATTGCCTCCACAGTCAACATATAACATATTCATTGGACAGGTTAGGAAACACTGATCCTTACACATCTTACTTTGGCTACAGTGTACCAAAGAAATGCCTAGGGTGGATGAAATCTCTCAGTACTCTCATCCCTTTCCTGTCAAGAAAGGATTTGAATAAAATCCTAAATGCTTTCATGGGAAGCGTAAAGCCCCTTCAGTTCCCCACTAGTCTATTATTAACACTGTTTGTCTCCTATTCCTGCCATTAATGACCTTGCAACTAGCAGTATCAAAAAGCAGTGTATTCTTTTATATAGATGTATGTCCTGCGGTGGCTTTTCAATAGCTCTGCTGGCCATTTGTGCCAGCTGATCCGCTTTTTATATAAAGGGAATTTGCAATGATATTTACATACAAATACAGATAAGAAGTAGAAAAAACGCGTCTGTAAGAGAAAGAGAGCCACATGTAATAGAAAAAGAATTTTACATCCATTTCTCTATAGGGCTACATGGGGATGGGTAAGCACAGGGGAAGTAGAAGAGCAAAGAATATACCATGCAGAATGGGACAGGACATTCAGGCATTGACAGGAGAGGGGTGGGGGGGAAGAGGGATCCTGGAGATGCAAGGACAAAGTAACGTAGGGGATAAGATAAAAACTAGAGCAAACACCAGACAAGAAGACTGTGGAGGGAAAGAGAGAACAAAAACTTTCCTACCAGTCTCAGCCAGAACAATTCCTTATTCTCTGCACCTTCTTTTCAAATGCTTCCTAGGCTTTGTCTGACCTTGGCTGCATTTGTGGCCCACCTTCACCATGCCTATAGGTGGTGGCTTGGGTGGAAGTGCTTCCAGCTGAGAGAGAATCAGGCTAGGAAATAGCATAAGTGCATAATAAGGAACAGACCAGCCCGAATTAAAGAAAAATTAGGGTGTTAGCTTCACTGGAAAGGCTGGAGGACTCCACTGGGGCTGCTGAAAAATGGTATCCTAATGGAAAGTGCTATACTAGGGTTTGACAGCACTGTCATCAAAAGTTTGTTGGTAAACTGCACTTCATCATCATGAATTCTCCCTTCTTTTAGTTAAGACATACATCAGTCAGATTTACATGCTTTAACATTAATATATGGTGAGACAAATGGATTTTCCACGTTTTTCAACTGACTTAGTTACTGAAATGGAAAACCTAGTTCTCTGATATCACGTGGATTTGTTCCAAAATCTATATAGCAATAATCTAGTGCTTGGAGGTGCGGGTGGATGGGTGTAAGTATCTATTTGAATATCATAGGCCCACTCTTTATCCCATGAAAGGAACCCAGAAACCTGATGATGTGGCCGAGTGCTCACAGGTGGCGATACTTCTGTGCTTGCAACCAGTGAGTCCAGAAAAAAAAAACTTTTTTTTTTTTTTTTTTCCTTGAGATAGGGGACAGCAAACAGAGAAAACCAGCAATATGATAGTAAATTGGAGCAATAGTTCTGATCTCCCTACCCTTGCCTCCTGGCTGTGGGTGGCTGATGATGCTCCTCCTCCACAGCTGGACAGCTGCTCCTTGTCTGGATTTGGTCATTAGTCAGTTCACATTGACTCTGTCCATACTAATAAGTGAAATAGTACTGAAGAATGTTTCCAGGCACTAGAAATCAATCATTCATCCTTTTAAATGCTCTGGGAGGACAGACATTTTAATAGCAGGGACACAGGCCATCCCATGCCGGCCAGCCTCAGGGCCAGAGCAGCCCTGGGCATGTTGACCAGAAGTCCCCAGCCACTGCCATTTGCTCCCAGTTGGCGTGTTGAACCTGAAGGAGTCATAGTCCTCATGTGGAGCCTGAGGAGAGAAGTTGTCCCAGACCCTCCCTACTGAACTGTGCCTCTGGGGCTCAGCCTGTGCCAAGTTTGGAGTAATTTGGAGCATCACAATTGTGTCCTATTTAACCAAATCGAGACATTAAGGGTCAAAAGTGGTGCCAGGAAGTTCCAGGGAGCCACCAGCTCCTCAGTAACAGTTACCAACCCCCTAGTCTGGTAATACTTCAGAGCACTTGCAGTCCCATTTAGCTCTGCACAAATGTGAAACGCACTTTGCACGTGGAGAGTCTCATTGAGATGCTCTTGGCATTCACTCAGCCAGGAATAAGGAGCCCTGACTGCCACAGCTGCACTCCCGCTGCCTTCTGGGCTGCTCTTTGTGCCCTTTTTTGTCTCTAAGACTCAGACACAATTTTTTTAGGAAACTGAAATGAACCTGCAGTAGACAAAGTTGGTGGTTTCTCAGGCAAAAATGTTAGAAAGGGTATAAACTGGTGGCATTACCTGGATGTTAAGGAATGTTTGGTAGAGGCCCTCTTTATTTTTCATACCAGGAAAATTCTGGTTTGTTGACTCTCCTAAATCATAATGAAACTGATCAACAAACTTACCTAAGAAGATGAAAACATATTAATAGGAAAATATCTCTGAACATAAAGGTCATTCTAGTCATCTTTTGCAGTGTTCAGAAATACGGATGTGCAAATCGACCTTACCAGAAAGACCCTTTGTCCTACATTTAACTCTTCCATAGTCAGGGGAGTTAGGCAGTGACCCTCTCTATCAGGGCTGTCTCTTACTTGCAAGAGAAAGACCAGGACCCCAGTTCCCTCTTGCATAAGCTTGACCAGTGTATCACAGCTTATCAAGTGCATGACTTGGAGTCAGCAAGCTGGAGCAGCAGCAACTTAGTGTTGTTTATTTGTTTGGCTCAGAGATCAGCAGCTGGTTTATTCCTTTCCTCTCCATGGCCGTTCAACAACCGCTGCTGAGCTGCTACGGCTGCAATGCCTGGAAGAGCATTATCGTCACTTCCACATATCCATTTCTAATTTGAATATCAGCTGCCTAAACCTCATCCCCAGACACTTGATAAGAGTGTGTTGATTTAGCTGAGAATTGAGATGGGAACAGCAGTATTGGGAGAAGCTTAGCTCCTGTTGATACTGCAATTACTTGTACTGATCATTTCGTTCACACGTGGTCTGCGCTCAAGGATGGAAGCGCTATTCCCCAAGCAAAGGTGGGAAAGGTGGAGCAGGTATCAGCATAATTTCCAGAAAGATCCTGTACAAGGAAAATCTAGACTGCTTCAGCTAAACCCAGTAAGCCAGTAACCCAGCAGCATTTTTGATAAACACGGTGAGTAAAAAAATTCACTGTTATTAACCCCTATCAGTTTTGCAAAGAATATTTTTTTGCTGCCAAAGCCACTCAGCAATGCTGAGGTTTTTAAGGGTTAAAAAACAAAAGAAAAAAAATAATGGACCTACACACACACAGGTGTGGAGAAATAATATTTTATTTTTTTTCCCAGAAATAATATTATAGTAATATCACTTGCAGAATTAAAGACCAAGTTTAAAAAGGGTTGCAAAAGAGTAGGGCATGAATATTTTTCTCTATGGTGTTTTTGGAAGCTAGTGTTATGTCAGCAACTAACTTCATTATTGCTTTGACAGCATCTGGTCATTTAAAATGTAGGCACTGTTGCATATTCAAAATTGTAAATTAATGCATGTTTTTTGGTCTGAACGGGAACTGCCAGACAAATTCTGATTGAGGTCTCACTGAAAATTAGTTCACCAGACTCCATGTTTCGCCTGCTGAAAGGGTATGAAAACCTCCAAGCAAAATATCACACTCATGTTCTCAAGTCTGGATGTGAAAAAAAAAAAAAAATCATTCAATTTAACTGTCTATAATCAAACAAAACCCCAGTCCATTTTCTTCCAGAGCTGTTGCAAAGGAGCATATGCAGCTGTACTAATAGTGACTAAAATTTTATTTGACAACCAGCAGAGTAATTAGTAAATTAAAGCTTATTTGTTTTGATGTCTCATTTATTTGAGTGACATCAGGATTTTCACTCTAACTTTTTTATAATTTGTCACCCACTGGATTTTGTTCTTTCAAGTCTATTCCTCTGGAACACAGCTCTGCTTCCTCCCGCTGCAGAAGATTAGCAGATGGAAATCAGATTGCAGTGGGTTGGTTTTTTTTTTCATTTCTCAAAGAAATCTTCTATTTGTCAGTTTGCTTAACACTAAAGACTTCAATGCAAAACCTGACTGCAATATGTCTACTTACAGAGGAAGTAAAGTTATATAATCTCATTTTCAATTATGTTTCATTTAGGGCATATTCTCATCATCACCCACTATTAAATACAAAGATTCTTGACAAGGAACTCCTTGAGGAAAACTTGTCATGTTTAAGGATATATAGCACATATGTTTTGTAAAGGGCCAGAAACCTTGTTTAAAAAAAATCCTAACAGCTTAGGGCTTTTAATTACCCTGGGAGGAGCTTCTGCAAATCCAACCTGGTATAATTCCCGTTAGGGCAAATCTGGTGATTGCAGCTTGGATGCAATCTCCTCATTAGTGTGCTAATGGCATCTTTAGGGTGGACATTCACAAGTCAAATATCCCGAAGAGTTGAACATGTTATAGTCAAGATTAAAGGAAGCTGAAGGACACTTCAGACAATCCAAGTTTCTGTTGTTTAAATGTAACAGGTTAAATTGGTCTCTGATGGGGGCCAGGGAGTTAGGGCTGATAGAAACGTGACAGTTTATTACTGCTTCACACAAAGGCAATGGAAAACTGTGCTGAATGGACATATGTGAGAGCTATCCCCTTGTTATCCAAAACAAACTTGCCTTCCTTCAAGTGTCATCTCAGAAAATGCCTGCCCAAAACTGGGGACAGACTTGCCAGCTGGAGAGGTCACATTATGATGATAGCCAGGCTGGTGTCACTTTTTCTGAAGAAGTGGACTATAAGGAGAATGGCTCGGAGAGGAGATAGTTTTCAAGAATAGGAGGTTCCAGGTAAACATAAGGAAAACCTTTTTCATGGTGTGGGTGACAGAGCACTGAAATAGGCTGCCCAGAGAGGTTGTGGATTCTCCTTCTCTGGAGACATTCAAAGCCTGCCTGGATGCGTTCCTCTGTGACCTACTCTAGATTCCTGCTCTCGCAGGGGGATTGGACTCTATGATCTTTGAAGGTCCCTTCCAGCCCCTACCATTCTGTGACTCCCCTCTGCACTTTGCCAGGGACAGCAGGGATGAGCCTCAGGACCCTGCCAAGGACAGCAGCAGGCTGAGGCAGGGCAATTGGCGCAGTATCAACCTGTGTTATAGAAGGCGGCAGTGGGTCAGGAACAGGGGCTGGAGGCTTTAAAGCCCAACTGAAATGTATATAAATTAAGCAAGATTTTAAAACACGTGGGACTAAATCAGTGTCTGGTGGAACACTGCCGGTGTTTGTAGAGTTACACCCTGGATGAAGCAAGTTTTCTGGCATGAGAAATGGATGCTGCCTGACTTTAAATAGAGCATGGGCTGTTCGCAGTTGAGCCAGACTTGTTTCCTCTTGGAAAAAAAAATTCCTTGCAATGTTTGTACCTGGTGATTTTGTGTCCGTATAAATGGGCTCACTGAATGAGACCAGGAGTGGGGTACCATGCTGCGTGTATGTGACAGACGGACTAATTTAAAGTCCTAACTTATGACCTGGGTTTTTCCAAGGCCATAGATTTTCATTAGCTATTTGCTGTGTTAATAAGAGACAACCACAGCAACAAGTGGTACAAATGTTAGCTTTGAAATGCAGAGCACCTCTTAA
The DNA here is from genome assembly GCA_013396935.1 of Baryphthengus martii. NCBI lineage: Eukaryota > Metazoa > Chordata > Aves > Coraciiformes > Momotidae > Baryphthengus > Baryphthengus martii. The sequence goes on from VWZK01000602.1 coordinate 588,163, forward strand.
ACCAACGGAACTGGCAATAAACGGTGTGTGTATATTTGCTCATTTGGCAAAAGTAGAAGTTCAAATTATGTCTTATAGGCCAGTTGACATATACCTGACCAAATTCATCCCTTGGGCAACTCCACCAGCTTCAGAGGAGCTACTCAGGGAACGAATTCGCAATTTTTCTCTTGATTCCAAACATAATTATTTTTTTCATGGGCTGTTCAATACGGTCCAGCCGATATGACACAGAAATGGGTCTGCAAAGACCTATATATTGTTTATGGTTCTTCCTTTGTGCCTCTGTCACAATTGCTATTTCCAATGTGTAGCCATTTGCTCCACATGATTTTTGGGGAGCAGGAACTGTTTCTTATTTTGTGTTTCATCCTACACAAGAAAGCATTTTTTTCCTTCATTAAAGACTTCTAAAACTAGTCACATAAAACGTTGCAATACATTAACAATACCTGTTCATTGAAAGGATAAGTTAACCTGAGGAAAGGTTAGCAGAATTAGTCCAATCTGCTCTTCTGTGTTGGATTTTGCTCAAGTTGAGGTAGCTGGCCCTTCTCTGCATCTATCACCACATGGGTATCAGAAGATACAGATGAAACCAGTAGGTGATTCTACAATTTTATCCTGGTTTCGCTTTCTTGCTTCAAAAAGTTGGATAGATCTCAGCAGGCATGGCAAAGTCCCATCTGGTTAAATCCATTTTTCCTATTTGTCTGAGACAGAAAATGTACACATATAAACCCGAACACACAAATATAACCTTACTGTAAAGCTTCAGGAATGTGCTCCCACTTTCTTTGGTCATACTCTGCTGGGAGCCAGTAGATAATACAGCTGCTTATGAGCCATGAGCACTTTGGTGAGCCGAGGCTCTGTTAGCAGATGGTTACCAACTGAGATGTAGCGAGATCCATGGATTTCTCCATCCATCAGGCTGGTAAAGGGTGGAAGGAGTTGGATGTTTTTATTATTTGCTTGTCTTGCAGAACATGTCAATGAGAAATGCCAGCAAACAGTACAGACCCGCCAGTGAAATTGTTGCCATCTGCTGTGGGTCTCACCTGAAACTGGAAAAACTGTTACCTAGTGATGTAATCAACATAACCAGACAGAAAGTAAAATTTTTGCTAAGAAGCATCTTCCTTTTCCTTTTCTTGGAAAAGCTGCAGCAGCATTCTTTCTCTGAAGATGCTTTGACTATTGGGATTCAAAAAAGCTTCCTGTCTTTGTCTGTTGGGGTATGAATGGTCTAGTTGAGCTGCTTTTGCATGAAGGTGGGTTATTCCTTTGTGCCCCACGCTCTGTGGCTAATGCTACAGTCACAGCTCTACCTCCAGCCTGCACAGCATTGTTATTTCTCAGATGAGGCTCTTAATTTGTGATTGGTGAAGATCATTGAACAAATCCACTAAATTTGATGAAACAAGTCTAATAACTTGAGAAGTAATTTAGGGTTTTTTTAAATTTAAAAAATTGCTATTGAAATGGTATAATTTATTCCATTTCGATTGGAATTTAATGCATAAAAAACCACAATGAAATATGAAATGATCAATTTTTCTGTTACATATTCAGTCCTACATATTCAGCAGACATGATTTGCGTGGTCGTTCTTTATCCCTGGTGTCATGCCACTCAGACCAACAGAATGTGAATCCACTTGATGTTTTTTTCCCTGAGGAGTTTTTCAGGCTTCACATCTTCAGAATTGACACTGATTTACTGAATTTCCGTCCCTGTGAGAGAGCAGATTTCAAGTCCTTCCCTCCCTCTCGGTTCTGCAGCTCCTGGGGGACTCCCTCAGCTGTGCCAAAGCTCATTTGTTCTGGCCTGAAAGGTGAGGTGTAGGGACAGCCCATCTCTCCAGACTGATAACACTTGCCTTTTAAAAAACATCTTAGCTCTGTGGGTAATAAGGAGAGGGAATGTATGGCTTGGAGCTGTCTGCCAGCCATGTCCTATGCAAGTTTTCCCTTCAAAAAAATACTACATTCCTTTAAAAAATTAATTCCAAATAAAACACATTGAGAGATACAGTCTCTGAAATGCTGGTAGCTGAGTTTTTGCATTAGTCATGTGGATAAGCTACTGGCAAAGGAGGCTTTTGCATAACCTGCTGTAAATATATGACAGACAGCTTGTCAGGAAATGCTCAGTATAGGCAATGATTTGGGACTAATTTCATGGATGTTTTCCAGTTTCTATTTTCTCCCCCCCCATGACCCTCCTTTTCTCTTTCTCTGAACAAGAGAGCTCCTGAAATTTCCTGCTGAACATCTTTCACTTTGAATAAAGGATACAGTAAACATCCCCCTCTGCAGCTGGTCCTGCTGAAATTGCTCCTCTGGAGGGACCAGCAGATGATGTTGGCGGATTTGAGAAGGTCCAGGCAGGAGGGCTTAGCCCTCAGCACAGCCCACAATGAAGCCTGGAACCTGAGACCCCCACCTCCCATTGCCACCACTCCCCACCTTGCCCTCACACACGCATGCGCAGACGCAAGCAAAGGCAGGCAGGGACTTTAACTGAACCCAGATGGCTGGCACACAGGGAGTAGGCACCCTGGAAAAGTGCTCCAGGGCACTCTGGTTGCTGTCATCTTGTTCTCCAAAGCAAGTGCCTTCAAGATGTCTGTGTTGTTTCTCAATCGGAGATCACTCCCGTTTGGGCTCTTTAGCCCCTTCCTGTTGGGAAATGTCACTGAGGCATCAGAGAGATACAGAGAGATTGATTTGACTGAAATCAACCATTCCCTTAACTCAGCGGTTGTAGATTATTATCCTTAATAAAGACCATATTGTAATAAAATCCAAATCAGATCCCAATTGAGAGACGGTACTTTCCCCTCTTTGGTGTGTGTACTGTTGTCTGACTGAGTGATCTGAGTTGTGCAAAAGAAATTAATTGGCTACGAGTAATATAAAGTGTTGATGAAAAGTGTGAATGTAATGAATGCTGATAACCAGTTACAATTCTTTTTTTCTTTTTTTTTTTTTTCCAGTTCAATCACACTGAACACATGTTTCCCTTCTTTATTTCTCTATAAAAAATATGCAAACAATTACCTGGCTTTGGAGACATAATTACAAAGAGGTTCATCTCTAAAAGGTTATTATTGATTTATAGAGTTCTTTAGTTTAATGGAAGACAGACAGGAAGAAAAAGAAACTTTCTGCTTTCCTCACAAAGAATAGACAAGCTGCAAGGGAAATGTAAGATTTAGAAGTAATTTTTACAAGATACACAAACTGCATGGTTCAGAGGGGTGATGTTTCTTGTGCATGCACAGAGTTATTCAGAAACCATAAAGCAGCAAGGCTGGTACAGGCATCATCTCCTCTGAGTAATTCAGCATGAAGCATTTTGAGAGGCTGTGAGAACCATTATCTGCAGATAACACTGAAGATAAGGCGTATGGGATCATTTGTAATGCCAGAGCTAGTGCTGGATTTTAATGGTGGAGTACATGAGCCAGGAGTGTGTCTAAGAGGGAAACCAGTTGACCTGTCATTAGTGATGAGCAGACAGAGGCTTTGAGGTGGTGGTGTTTTTTTTTTAAAATGGATATAAATCTATAAATAAGTGGGTGTAGGATGATAGAGTCTGGCTTTGGTACACTTGGCCTTCCTCTAGCTAACCTAGGACTCTCGAAGGAAACAGCTTGGTGGTGTGGCTGGAAACAGGACTGTGTCATCACCAAGGGTGCCATCTCCAGCAGTGTAGGGCTTTGGACTCTTTTTCATGTGAGTTTTTTGTGTGTGTGACTTGTATCTGCTTTAAAAATCCAATGCCATGAGCCCCTCAGGGCAGGGGGATTTTGTCCAGTGCCCACCCACATCCAGCATCCTACAAGGGGGGACTGGTGACATCTCCTAGAGGTTTGGTGACAGCCCCGTGACCTGCCCCCTCTCTGGGCTTGTTAACCTATTATTAACCTCACTTCTTAACCAGTGAGCCCTGTCATGAAAGAGGTATGGGTGCTATAGCCATACCTAACAGCAGAGCTGATTCCCTCTTTTCTTTAAGTACCCAGACAGAGCAAAGTCTGTTCTGTCTTATTGCCTTGCATGCAGTGAGTTGGATTTGCTCTTCAATCTACACCCTGCAACAAATTTTATGTTTACGGTGTTGCAAAATCATTCACCAGTGCCTATTATAAGTTTTGGCCATTTGGATTTAAAAAGAGCAAACTGCGTCTGATTCCCAGAACTTCCCCAGTGCTTTCCTCATCCCAGCACACACCCCAATTCCAGCATAGCTCCCAGCTGCACACCCCACTCAGGCCTCTGGGCTTTTTTGGGAGGAGGGTGGGAGCTTTCCTGAGCACCACGAGCCCCCATGGTGAGCACCCTTCTGCTGCCTCTGCTTTATAATTAGCGTTACCCGAATCTGATAAAACAGCTTGTAAACAAACACAGGCTGGGGCAAGTTTGAAGGAGCCGCAGATTAAATCCATCGTGCATCATGTGCATGGCGGTTGTCGCTGCTTTGGATGGTCCTTCAGGGGACGTAATTGTCTTTCTGTCTAGAAGATGGAAATTCTCAGAATAATGGGCTTTTGTCCACCAGCATGGGAGAGGGAGACAGGCTCCTGGCTAGCAGGAGTTCTGGGCAGTCCCAGTATAGCCATGTGAGTGCTGCTGGCTCCGCTGGAAGTTACAGAATCCTTACAACCTCCACAGCTGCAGACCAAAGCAGCAGGACAGGACCAGATAGACATGCCCTATTTGATTTTGTTAATTTGATTGAAAAATCTGCCCTTTGGGAAGGTTTTCTGTGAGCTGAGTGACTGTCCTAGATGAACACCTTCCAGCTCTCTGCAGAGGCAAAGACAGACAGACCTTTCACACTGTCTTTTTCTCCTAGTGCACATGTTTAAGCTCCCCCAGTCTAACCCCCTACACAGATATCATTTCTTATATTGTTCTCAGCAAAACACACTCCTGACTGCTTTATGCTTTTTGACAACAGTAAAGCAGCTGCTGCTTATGCTCAATATTATCATCATTTAACTTTGGGGCTTGGAGTGGAGAAATAAAAAGTTGTGCAGGATTATGTTTCATTTTACGTACAATCATATAATGAACCATAATATCCTCTTGGAGATTTTGCCATATGAGATAATAAGACAAGCAACAAGTTTATGTGAAGAATTTTCTCTTCCCTTACGTGTCTATATTGAATTACTGCTTCACACTTGATTATATTAATTCAGCCATGATTCCCAGAGGTATTTGGCTTCCAGATCCTTCTCAGAAATGTGGAAGCCGATTGAAGTCATGTCCATAAATAATGCTTAAAAATTTAAGAAAAACTTCAAGGATCTGACTCATTGTCAATAAGAAAAGATAGTTCATTTTGTGTCCTATAGTTCAGAAGATTGAACTGTTAGAAGCACACACACACAAAATAAATAAATAAATAAATAAATAGTCTTAAGTAATTCTCAAGTTTTTCCATGGCCAGATGCACCCTCAGCAGTGACAAAAATATCAGCTAAACCAACCAACTACACCAGGTACTGTGCTTTTGAAGCAGCTGCCAAGACTCTGATGGTATCTATACCTCAGTATGATAGTACTCTTAACAAGGGATAGGATCCTGAGATCTACTCAAGCCTCACCTTAATTCTGTATCTCTAGCTCAGCCTAGGAAGCCAGGCCTATGTCCCTGTTTTCTCAGCATCCCCGCTTTGGGATGGAAAGTGTCTGCAGACAAAGCTCACACATCTTCGTCTGTAGGCTCAGCCTAATACAGTAGTAAAAGCCCCATTTGTTACTATCATGGAAACAAGGGAAAATATGGCTGTTTGAATGAATTCCTACAGATTCCTCAGAGAGAAAAGTTACAGAGCTCCGAGTGGCCCACAGAGTCCTATTCTCTTCAACTTGAGCTGAGCTGTGTTTGTTTCCTTTTATTGTACAGCCTTAATAGCAACCATTGATCAGCACAGCTAACGTTACTTAATTTTATTTAGGGCTCGTTTTCAGATGCGAGCGCAGATGCCGTTTTGCAACTTACTTGTTTTGCATCTCATAATAAGAGAGGGAAGTGACACAAAAGGGATGTGAGTGGTGACACTGTGCAGTTGATGCAATAAAGCAAATTAACAGCAACTAATAGCTGGCAGATAGCACCAGAGCAGTTGATTAAACAGAAGGCAGAAAGCTTGGCATTGGCAATCCAGAAATTTGGTGTATTGCTGTCATCTCTTCTCTAGAAAATGCTTCAGGAAAATGTGAGTACTTTTTATCACTTCAGTGTGCTCAAAGAAAGAGACAGGAGGAGGTGACCACTTTTTCTCCAGAGAAGTGGGGAGCTGATGCTTAGGAGGAGGATGGGATAAAAGGCAAGATTTCCTAGCTGATATTTCAGTGGAGAACCTGCAGGATCAATCCCATTATTTGGAAGAGGCAGCATCTCCTTGGTCCTTTCTCTAGTGATGCGGTGCCCCTAAAAACTGCAGAAGGAATAATACAGCTGAAAAGAATGACTCAACTATTTAACTCCTTCCTTAAATGGAAACTGTTCAAATGCTTCCTTCATTTATCTGTCCCAGTGGCATATGAGAAAAATGGCTTTGTGGGCTCTGCCTGGTGCCACCGAGATGAGAGGATGCACATGGCTCGCTGCTCCTCTCTAAGGATCTCTTTGTTCTTCCCAGTCCCCGGGGCACATGTTCCATGCGAGGCAATGACAGTTTTTGTTATCGCACAGACGTATCAGTTTCAGTGACAATCACTCCCTTTTCAAAAAAACATTATTTCTCATGATTGTCTCCGTCTTAGAAAATGTGGCCTTTAAAGCCAAAGTGGAAGGAAAGAAGAATGAAGGGGAGACAACGAATGTCCTGGCGACATCGAAGTTAAATGGTGTGTTATGGGACAATCAGTCAATCAACAAAAAGGGGTATAAATCAACATATGTGCCCACAGAAAGGAAACACTGGACCTTGCCTTGCAAAATAAAGAGGGACGGGTTTCTCCTGCCAGTGCAGGTTTCACAGATATTATGGAGGAAACAGCACATGTGAGAGGAATAAAGGGAGGGAGGGAGGGGGAGGTGAAGGGCTTGCTAATAACATGTTTTTTCCTTCCTTCCTAACTCAGTGGCACATGTGACCTCATGAAGCCAATAAGTTATGGGCATCTGATGTAAAAGTTTCCCCCAAAAATGCTCTTTTAGCAAAGACCACTGGGTAAACCATGTCAGGACCAATTTCTGCAAATGCCTTGATTTAAGGCAGGCGCAGGACCTGAAATTCACACCAGGTCTTTGTGTGCTGGAGTCACGCAGATACCAGGCGTGGTGAGAAGAAACTGCATACTTCCTATTTTATTTCACCACTGCTCGACCTGCTTTTCCTCAGACCTAAAATCATTTGCCAGGTCAAAATAAACTCCTCAGAATCCCAATGTGAAAAATGTACCTAACAATTCAATCCTTGTAAATGGGGAGTGGGAAGACAAAGTGCAGTGGGGTCTAATTAAATTATATAATAAGTAGCTTAACTTGTGGTTTCACTTTGGTTTCTGTTATTCTTATTATCATAAGCATTGTGGCTGGCAAAGAGCTATTGAAATATGCAAAGCACAGATGACCAAACTGGAGACTGTTTGTGTTTTGCAAGAGCTTGTCTGTCAGACCTTGGTTTTTGCATAGCCAACTCTGGGAGGAGGTCAGGCCAATTCCAATTTAATGCAAAATTTTACTCAGAGTGAGCAATGAGTGCTGTGTTTGACCTGTCTCTATTACAGACAAAAATCAAAGGAGATTTGGATTTGCAAATCTTCACCTATCAGGGCCTGGTTTGTGAAATGAAAACCAGTGGTGGCTCAGATTTGGGTGAAGCTGAGTATATAATCCCGGCTTTAGCTTTCTCTCCTTAACAAGTCAGTTGGTTTCACCCATAAGATGACAGTTCAAAGAGGAGATGGCACCCACGTGCTAGTGTAGACCTGATTAACCCGCCTTGCTGCTGGGAGGTCTCACGGTGACTTGTCAAATTTTGCCTTTCCATCAAACTTCCTCTAGTGGCTGGGATCTAGCTCCAGGAGCCAGAGAAGCAAAACTGCCGATGGTACATGAAGTGGGTGAGGAAGTGCCCAGATAAGCTGCCACCAGGGAGGGTGGCAACTTACAGAGGTCAACAGCTGCTGACAGGGGACACTGCAACATCTTAAGCCCGTGCCAGTTTTTTAAAGTCACAATTTATGCTCCGTCTAGCACAGATGTGTTGGCAGAGATTTATGCCATGCTTTACTTTAATTGTCAGTAAAGCTGGCTAGTATTTACATACTGGTGGGCACCTTCCTAAAGCGAATGCTTGTAAATTTGAATAATCAAAACAGAGATCTTTTCCAAAAGTTTGGCATACGTCTCGGCCTGCTATGGAAACAGGTTGCACTGCCCACTGAAATCTGAATCTGGATCTCAGGCTTCGGTTTGGCAACATTTCTGGTTTTGAAGAGTGCCTCATGCAAGCTTCAAGTAGGAATAATTTCAGTCTGTTTAGTGGTCTATAAATCCAAGTGCCCCAAGTACAAATGAATCACTCTGTTCTCTGCCCCAGGGGGTTGACTATTACAAACAATGACTGAAGTCATCAGTAAAAGACGGGGTCACAGGCTGAAAGAGGAAAATATGCTTTTTCATTTCTGGTATAAAAAAAAAATTGAATGCATTGTTTGAAAATGTCAGTGCATGAACTAGACTAAATGGAAGCAGACTAAATTGGGCTCTGACATCTAATGCTTCCTCCTCCACTCCTATTTTGTTTAATTTGACAGCTACTTACCACGATACACAAGCTCAAAAATTCAAAATAAGCTGCTAAGGAAGAAGTTTACGACATTATCCATCCTCTTTCTTGGCTCTATAAAGTCTAAGGACTGAAGGTAGGGGTGAGATGGGAAAGCCGTGGACTCCAATCTGGACATTGCCTCCAGCTGCAGCTGCAAACAAGGTTCTTAAACCCTCTGCCAAGGCCTTTCTGCAGCGGTTCTCTGCCTTTCAGTGGTGAGGTGCTGCCTAGTCAACAGTTACTGCTTGAGAAGCACTGCGAGTATCTCAGAGCCGGCACCGAGCGCAGGGTGAGTCGCCAAACAATGGACAGGTTCATCAAAGATTGATGAACTCCAGATAGCGCTGAGGAGAAACTATTTACCCTACATAGACAATTCCTTGGTGATTCTCAGGCTCAGGCAAACTCCACAGGTTCTCAGGGTACACATTTATTTATGTATTCATATATATATTTATATTTTTATGGATATATAAGGACAATCTAGTAAAGATTGGTAAAGAAAACCACTTTAAAATACTTTACACATACCACTAAGTAAAAGTATGAGCATGGCACGCACTGCAGGGCAGAAGTAACTCAAGGTACCTTACAATAACAACAGGGTTTTTTCTCTAGCTGGCAAATCAAATATGAACCTTGGATCTTAAACCCTCAGAGAATACAAAAAAAAATGCACTGTTTGCCAAAACTTTCTATCATAATTCAAGGCCAAAGGAGTTTTAAAAAAAAATAAAAATCTGCTGTTTAATATATCACCTCCCAACTCTTAGTGCATTAATGCTTTTACTTTAGGCTTTATCCCATAAATAGGAAAATCCCAGCTTTACTTGTCAAGCTGCAACAGAAGATGTAGTGTGAGAGATCAGTCCAAACCAAACCTCAGATGAAACTTCGGTCCTGAATCTGTGTGTTTTCTCAGTGGCTTTAGAAAAGCCTGCCCTTCCAATGTCCTCCTCAACCCTAAGCCTTAGAACAACAGCAAACTTCATACCAGCAGCTCACAGGAATATGACTACCTCCTGTAAATCCAAAGTTATAAAAAGGAAGTCTAAATCAAACACATTTTAGTCTTAAAGTTTCATGAGTAAAAACTGCCTCTAACATACTTCCAATTAATGACAATTTTCATTTCAGTGCCAAGAGTTTGAGCTTGCTCTCTAATAAACACTCTTGGTCACATACAGCTGTAATTGCAGGTGCCAAAGCAAAATCAGATTTAAAAAACATGCTGGACCTCATCCGATATTCTCTATCTAATGATGTAAAAACAAAACAAAACTCAGAAGAAGCCAATAGTCTCAAATTAGGTGGTTCCCCCCATATCTAGGCACCGAGAGGTTTCCATGTGCCTCTTGTAGATGGAAGATGATGCTGTCATGTGTATGTTCTTGAGATTTTGGTATGTGCTTTAAAAAAAGTGTAAAGATCCATTTCTCATTTGTTCCTACCATCGTGTAGTTGCGTTAGAACTACTGCTGGTCTGGCCAGGAATGTTAATTCTCAGCGTTAAATTCCAGAAAGAAAAAAAAAACCACAAACAGATACAGAGCCATGACACTCACCTTTAAAAGGAGAGGAGAATGTTTTTTCCTTCCCTCTCCATTTTTTTTTTCTATAATATCCAGTAATATTGGAAATACTGCAGAAAGGAAGATAAGGGGAAGCTAAACAGCATTTCTGCATAGGATAGAAATTTCAGCACTTGGTTAAAGTCCTTGTAGGCACAATTACGCTCAGGTATCTATCCTCTGTGTATGTAGACAATTAACAAGGTTTCTCCTGATCCTGCTCTGCTTGCTAGAGCTGGCAGCAATCCTATATACAGACTGTTTCCCTGCCTGAAACTGTCAAAGGCAAAAATATTTGGAAGAAATTTCCGACCTTTGAGAACAATCTGTTTTGAAACAGATGAGATAAAAAGACATTTTTCTATCCTCTTAGAATACAGTGCTTCAATTTCCCAGAAAGATTTTTTTTTTTCAGGAAGTTTTCACTGGATATTATAACAACATAGGCTTAATGATATTAAAAAAAAATCCCCAAACACCCCGCCCCCCCCAAAAAAAAACCAACAAAATAAAAAACCCACCAAATACTGGAACAAACACATCTTATCAATTTATACTCTGAAATTTCCATTTCTGAGAAATGCTTTGAGTTTTGTTCTGTTCTGGAATAATCACATTTTTTACATTTTGAAATTTCAGCTCAAAATGAAAACTCTATCTTCCCCCTCCCCGACCCCCAACAAAAAAACAACAAAAAAAAACAAACCACACAATCCCTCAGTACCTTAGGCTACTTATTCTATGCTTTCAGGACCTAGATATGCGATTTTAAAAGATGCATCAGCAGTTGGAATGTGGTTGAAGAATACAGCTGCAATTTTTTTGGGTAACCAACTGTGTCAGCAGTAAAAAAGCCAGCCTTGGGAAACACTAATCTTTCTTTAGGTTCACTAAGTAGATGAAAACATGAGCAAGGAAATGTCTAGCTTGTCATGAGATTCTTATATGTTCTGTGCTGAAAGATTCTGAAAACAAACAAACAAACAAATCCCCAAAATACACAAAAAAAGTGCTCTACCGAGCCAACACCCTTTTCTCCAGGGTGAATTTGGCCCATTCTCCCCAATTGCTGTAACTCTTAAACCTTAGTGCACATACCAAACCTTCGACTGATTTAGTATTTAAATGATATACAGTAACCACCCTGTTAAATGTAAATTAAATGCACACTTACTCTTTAAGACAATTTAAAGTGTCACCTTTATAGCTAAAAGACTGTGACATTTCATGAACTCGCTGCCACATCTTCCCACTGATAATGCCAAGCTGAACCAACTGGGCTAAATTCAGGTGTGGGGGGTAACCAACTACAATGTTTCTCCTGTCAAAGGAGTTATACCCATTTACACCAAGGCTGATTCCAGGCTTTCATTATCTACACTTAAACTTGGCATAATTTGTACAAAAAAGTGGCTGAGAATAGTAACAGCTGAGCTGTTATTCACACTATAGGCACAATGTTCCCTAGTAACATACATTGGCTTTAGTTCCTTTGAACACAATGGAAGCAGCTTGATTTATGCTGGTTGAGGACCCAGCCCTAGATAAAAAGCAAAGACAAAGAAAATCCACCTCAATGAAATCGTTCGTGGAGAACTAAATGAAATCATAGATACTGATGAAAAAAATAGCGGCAATTAATGTGACCAATGTAAGCTAACATCCCAAAGCAAAGGCTTGGGCTTTGAGAATCACAGAATGTCTTTGGTTGGAAGAGACCTTCAAGATCATCTAGTCCAAGCTTCAATCCCACACTGCAAGCTCACCACTAAACCATGTCCCTAAGCACCAGGTCCACATACCTCCAGGGATGGAGACTCCACCACTGCCCTGGGCAAACTATTCCAATGTTTAATAACCCTTCCAGTGAAGAAATGTTTCCTAATGTCCAGTCTAAACCTCCCCTGGCGCAGCTTGCAGCCATTACCTCTGGTCCTGTCACACACCACCAGGGAGAACAGGCTGTCCCCCTCTTCACTCCAACCCCCTTTCAGGTAGTCGGAGAGAGTGGTAAGGTCTCCCCTCAGCCTCCTCTTCTCCAGACTAAACAACCCCAGATCCCTCAGCCGCTCCTCGTAGGACTTGTGCTCTAGGCCCTTCCTGAGCCTCATTGCCCTTCTCTGGACACGCTCCAGCACTTCTATGTCCTTTTTACAGTGAGGGACCCAGAACTGAACACAAGATTCAAGGTGTGGCCTCACCAGTGTTGAGTACAGGGGGACGACTGCCTCTCTATTCCTGCTGGCCACAGTGTTTCTAATACAAGCCAGGATGCCATTGGCCTTCTTGGCCACCTGCGTACACTGCTGACTCAGATTTAACTGTCTACTGAAACCTCCAGGTCCTTTTCCAGCTCGCAGCTTTCCAGTCACATACCCCCAAGACTGTAGCTTACCATGGGATTGTTATGGCCCTAGTGCAGGACCTGGCACTTGACCTTGTTGAACCTCATACAATTAACATTGGCCCAATGATCTAACCTGTCTAGATCCTGCTGTGAAGACTCCCTACCCTCTAGCAGATCGACACGTCCACTCAGTTTGGTGTCAGCTGCAAATTTACTGAGGGTACACTCGATCCCCTCCTCTAGATCATTAACAAGCATATTAAAGAGAACAGGTCCCAGTACTGAGCCCTGGGGCACACCGCTTGTGACTGGACATGAGCCAGATTTAGCTCCATTCACTACCACCCTTTCAGCCCGGCCATCCAGTCAGTTTTTATCCAGCTCAGGGTGTATTTGTCCAAGCCTTGCACCATAAACTTCTGAAGGAGGATGCTGTGGGAGACAGTGTCAAAGGCCTTGCTAAAGTCCAGATAGACAATATCCACAGCTCTTCCCTCACCCACCAGGCCAATCATCTTGTTACAGAAGGAGATCAGGTTAGTGAGGCAGGACCTACCTTTTGTAAGCCCATGCTGACTGAGCCTGATCACCTGGTTGTCTTGTATGTGCCGTGTGATGGCACTCAAGGTGACCTACTCCATAACTTTCCCTGGCACCAAGGGCAGACTGACAGGCCTGCAGTTCCCAGGGTCGTCCTTTCAACCCTTCTTGTAGATGGGTGTCACATTTGCCAGTTTCCAGTCAGCTGGGACCTCCCTGGTTAGCCAGGACTGTTGACAAATAACGGAGAGTGGCTTGGTGAGCACTTCTGCCAGCTCCTTCAGTACCCTTGGGTGGATCCCATCCGGTCTTACAGACTTATGCACATCTATGTGGTCCAGTAGGTAACTGATCATCTTCTCCCGGATAATGGGGGCTGCTTGCTACTCCACATCCCCATCTTCCAGTTCAGGGAGCTGGACCCTGAGGTGTCAACTGGCATTGCTGAGAAAAACTGAGGCAAAGTGTGCGCTCCGCAGCTCAGCCTTTTCCTTGTCCTTTGTCACAAGGTTCCCCCTCGCACCCAGTAGAGGGTAGAGATTCTCCTTAGCCCTTCTTTTACTGTTAACGTATTTATAGAAACACTTTTTATTATCTTTAATGACACTGGCCAGATTGAGTTCTACCTGTGCTTTGGCCTTTCTAATTTTCTCCCTACATAACCTTGCAACAACCTTGCACTCTTTCTGAGTTGCCTGCCCCTTCTTCCATAGCCGATAGACTTTCCTTTTTTTCTTGAGTTCTCCTCAAAGCTCTCTGCTTAGCCAAGCTGGTCTTCCACCAAGCCAGCTTGTTTTATGGTACCCAGAAACAGCTGGCTCCTGTGCCTTGAGGATTTCCCTCTTG
>VWZK01000603.1:0-37615 GCA_013396935.1 Baryphthengus martii
AAAAAAAAAAGTAAATGTGGTTACAAATGGTTTTAAGGAACTACTTAAGCAGTTGCTTTTATAAAGCATGCTTTGGATTTCAATCATTATTAAAGACTAGTCTTGCCTACTATCCATACTTACAGCACATTTTTTCTGCTGCTAGATCTAAAGTCATACAGAAATGTTTGAGACAAATGTTGAGGTTAAGCCAGTCTGCTGTTCCAGTTCCCAGCTGCATTACTTGACACCCAGGGAAGATACACAATGACTTTTCCTCTTAACTTCACTGATATAACTGTATGCAAATCTTTCACAGAGCACCGTCTTCTCTTGCCTTCCTTTATTTTCCAGCTAGGCACTTTTGCTTATGGTTTCGCTGTTCAAAAATACGGACCTATAATTCCTCCTTTACATGTGGATGTTTTTAATGCCAGTCAGATTGTCTGTCTGATCCAGAGAGCTTCTGCAATAGTAAACCAGTCTGCTCTCTCTCTTGTTCTATTTAAAATACAGAGGGTTTTTGAACATTAAGAAAATTTAGAAAAAGCAATACAAATTTCCCTTTTTTACTTGCTTCTTCCAGTTGAATACCTTCGGAAAGAGTACTTTTTTACTAAGGAAGGTACAAATTTCACTTTAATACTTGTGTGTGGTTTTCTTCAGAACGTTACATTCTAAGTGATAATAGTAAGCATGTAAAATACTTATAAGTATCTTTGATGAAACATTCCAATGTTAAGTCTCGTGTATTAAACAGCACAACAGGCTAAGTTTGTCAACAGATCATACGCCATTGAGATAAAATAAATCTCTGGCTGTCAGTATTAAGTCACCATTCATAAAAGATACTATTCTGTCAAAAAAAGCTCGAAGTATTACCTTCCTCTGCCATGTGGAAGTAACGAAGAGCCTGCAAAACATAAGGTTGTCTTCTTTAAAATGGTGAATAAACTGAACACAGTAGTCAAACTGAAGCCTGATGTGCTTTCAGCTTTCAGCTTAACAGAGCTGAAAGAGGACTTCCTGTTCATCATGATCTTTTTATTAACTCAGCATGCTACTGATGGTTCTCATTCTATGTACAATCAGATGACACACCTTCTTAACAGAACGAGTGCTTGTCCAGCTATTCCCTTGCTCCTTCCTCCATAGGTACAGCACCTCGTATTTGTCCTCAGCAAACTGGATTGTATTTTATCCAGTCTTTGACTTGTGAAGATAATTTTGAATTTTATTTCTACCATCCAGCATATCTGCAGTTTCCCCCAGCCAGTTCTCATATATAAATTTAATAGATAAAACAAATCTTATGCTTCAGGTCGTTAATGTTGACAAATACTTAAAGGAGAACTGATTCCCACAGAGCACCACTTAGAATCCTTAGATGAGAATAAACCTTTATGAAATCTGCATACATTTTTCAACTAGTTTCCCACCCTGCACATCAGACATTTCAGTCCATTCCTACTTCTTCCTGATGTTACTAGCTGAGGGATAATACTGCCAAAGAACTTAAAAGCGTGGCTGTATCTACAAAACAGATTTTGCACTGAAAGTGCAGAGGTCTTGCCAGTATGGCTCAGCTACAGGTTCTGGGACAAGTTTGCTCAGTCATTTTAAGTTCTACAGAACTGGATGCTGGGACTGGCATCATTCTGCAGTATTCAAAATCTTGGCTGATGCTTTCTATTCTTCTGAGAGTAGTTTTCAGCAAAACTTATAAGCTTGACATTCCAATAAAAGTTTTGTTTCTTTTTCAGTCAGAGCTTAAATTGCTTTCTAACAGCAGCAGCCTTTACAATTACTTTCTAACTTTCCTACTTTTCTTACCTGCCCCCCCCTTAAGAGCACAAACCCTTGTGGGTCAGTTATTCATTGTTCTAAACAAAAGATTGTAACAGCTGCAGCAAACTTTCCTATTACCACTTTAATTTTTTATATATGTACAAGCATTTCAATAAGATGCATACTGTGTTAGACACCCTAGAAGATATAC
Organism: Baryphthengus martii; assembly: GCA_013396935.1. Lineage (NCBI taxonomy): Eukaryota > Metazoa > Chordata > Aves > Coraciiformes > Momotidae > Baryphthengus > Baryphthengus martii. The sequence continues at coordinate 1,979 of VWZK01000603.1, forward strand.
ATCTGGACAGCACGTTCTAGGCTGTATGGCAGCAGGAATCATAGAAAAGATGAACAAAAGTACTTTCCCTTTAAAAAAATCCCCACTGTATGTAGCCAGGGGATGATTGTGGTAAGTAACAAAACAAGCTGTTGGTTTTCACATTTAATGCACAAGGAAAATTTCTAATAGCCCTATGAAGTAACTAGGTGGCATAACACCCACCATATAAATCATCAGCACTGGGACTAGTACAGGCAGTTACCTGCAGTAGATCATAATAGAAAATACAAACTAAGTTACATATAGCTTATTTTCTGCTGCACAAACTGCATGAAATAATTTTCACTACCACGTGTGCTGAAAAAATGGAAGATTTTTATGTTTTTAGATACCCTCACTCTCCTGTTACATTCTCATTTTATTAATGACAGTTGCAAACTCGTAAGTCCATGCTCATCCCATAAGCAGATGTTAGCTTTGGCAGGAAGCTATAATAAAAGTGTATAAGCAGCTTGGGGAGGGGGCAGTAATAATCTGTGAAACATTCTCATATTGTACCTCTTGAAATGTGGAAGTTGGTGGTGTGGCAAATAGCGCTGCAGCGATTTTCCTCTGGTACCATGGCATTTCAGCAAAGGAGTAACACCTGGAGCAAAAGGGAACATTTGTATATAACCTTCACATTTTTCTCTTGGTTTTGAGTAACATTCTTGCATCTTGGACATCATCATTATTGTTTCCAAGAGTCACAACAACTCCAAGTTCTATAAGCAAGTCCTTTACAACAAAACAGGAAGATGTTTGAAGTTGCTGCGAAGCTTTGTTTAAGAAGTCTCGGGTTATCTTTTACTGGGAGCTGCTATTACTTTAGACAAAATGGGGGACAGTTGTTAACTGGGAGACTGCTTTTGAGCTTGAACAATTTTAACGATTTGTGCATTTCATATTGTTCTAATATAGTTGCAAAAACGGGACACAACTGAGTAATGTCAGTGCCTTACCTCAACACTACGTTGTTTTTCTCAATTATTACTATAAAGCAGATCTGCAGTACATTCCTGAAAGACTCTGATCTATAAGAACGAAAATAAACCCAAGAATCAAACTACTGTATTCTAGGCTAGGTGTTCTACACTGTATTTCTAGCTACTAAATAACAAAGGTAAACAGTCACCTATCTTCGAGATGCTGAAAGGATTAAACATTTGTTAAGTATTTAAAATAGACAGAACAGTGTTCTCTCTCTGAGGCCCAGAGAGAGTGGTGGTGAATAGAGTTAAAACCAGTTGGTGGCTTCCCCACGGCTCAGTGCTGGGGCCAGTTTTCTTTAATATCCTTATGAATAATCTGGACCAGGGGATCGAGGGCACCCTCAGCAAGTTTGCAGATGACACCAAGTTAGGCAGTTGCGTTGATCTCCTTGAGGGTAGGGAGGCTCTTCAGATCTGGACAGGTTGAATCACTGAGCTGAGGCCAGTGGAATAAGGTTTAACAAGGCCAAGTGCTGGGTCTCGTGCTTGGGTCGCAACAACCCCAGGCAATGCTACAGGCTTGAGGAAAAGTGGCTGGAAAGCTGCCTGGTGGAAAAGGACCTGAGGGTGTTGGTGGGCAGCCAGCTAAATATGAGCCAGCAGTGTGCCCAGGTGGCCAAGAAGGCCAAGAGCATCCTGGCCTATATGAGCAATAGTGTGGGCAGGAGGACTAGGGGAGCGACTGTCCCCTGTCCTGGGCACTGGTGAGGCCATACCTTGAATATGGGGTTCAGTTTTGAGCCCTTCACTCCAAGGTGCTGGAGCCTGTCCAAAGAAGGGCAACAAAGCTGGTGAAGGGTCTAGAGCACAAGCCTTGTGAGGAGCAGCTGAGGGAACTGAGGTTGTTTAGCTTGGAGAAAAGGAGACCTCATCACTCTCTAGAACTACCTGAAAGAAGGTTGTAGTGAGGGGGGTGTCAGTCTCTTCTGCCAAGTAAAAAGTGATTAAAGAGAAATGGCCTCAAGTTGCACCAGTGAAAGTTTAGATTGGACATTTGGAAAAACTGATTCACAGGCAGGGTTGTAAAGTACTGGCCCAGGCTGCCCAAGGAGGTAGTGAAGTCCCCATCCCTGGAGGTATTTATACATGTAGATCTAGCACTTAGGGATGCGGTTTAGTGGTGACCTGGCTGTGCTGGGTTAACAGTTTGACTTGATGCATCTTAAAGGTCTCCTGCAACCAGAACGCTTCTATGATTCTTACATTCCAGGTGTAGAGGTTAAACAGTGCTATTCACTTTATTACCCTCCCACAGTGAGCATAAAAAATAGAGCACTCTAGAGGAGGTAAAAAATTAATAAATGCAAAGATGGAAGTGTTTGGAGGAGAGGGAGGCAAGGCATGGAATACACAGTCTGAGTTGATAGCAAAAATTCAAATGTGCCTTAACAGAAATGCCAATAAATTCAGGATGGACTAGGAAGGAGAAAAATACTCAAGAATTGCCCGATACCAAATCCCAGTTTCAGATGAATATGCTCTGGAATTTAATAACGAGTATATTTAAATATACAATATGGGGATATTTTAGTGACAAAAGCAGTAACCATCTCACATTTCTGATCATCTTTCCTAATTTTCCTTAGGAACAATATCTTAAGTACCTTGCAAAAGAAGCTTCCTATCTCAAAACTGTCCCTGAGGCTCATTGAGTTAGTAGCACACACTTCTGCTTAGATATTTGGACTGTTGCAATTGTTAGGTCATATGGGAATGAGTGGTGGATGCTGAAAAACCTAAGTTTGTAAACTAATAAAAAAACTGAGGCAGTAGATTATGGCTTACTCTGATACTCCAGAAAAATAAAACGTAGAGAAGGTGGTTTTTAGGATATTTTTTTAAAGCTACATATACATTGTCTTGCTTAATTGTCAATCTGTCAGTCTTACAGTAGGTATTTCCTGTAAAACAAGGTAAGCAGCTTTGGTGTCTTTCAGACACATAACCAGAAATGTCATCTGGCACCTCTCACACACAGAAGGTGCACCACTTCCACAGCGTGCCCCAATCAGTATGGGAAGTTGTATTTCCAGTCCCTTCACCTGCTGTGTTAACAGTGATTCTTGGTACTGATTTCACTGAGCTGTCAGTTCTATTTCTGAGATTTTTGTTAATGCACTTGAATTTCCAAGCTGCCTTTACTTAAATATAACTTTTAAAACACAGTATCGTGACAGATAACAACGGAAGTATTTTGGAAACATCTCACTTTTGATAGCTTTTCACTGCACACAGATTGTATTCAGTTGCAGCTGTCACTGAAATTCACTGTAATTTGTGTTTTGTCTCCATTCACATCAGCAGAACAAAGCGAGTAGTACTCACAACCTCTGATGTCTGCTATGGTAACATACTTAGGTCTGCAAAATGAGTTTTTAATAGGTCTCAGAAGTAAAATAAATAAATTGTATGAACAATTATTTTTCATCTTTTTGAAATGCATAAAAACAGCCAGACTTTTTCAAGGCATGATGTCCTGTACCCATTCAATACTTGCATCAACTAATTACAAGCTACTGAATTATTCCAAGGATTTCTGCAATTCATATAAGACATTTTACATTCTGGCATTTTGCTTTGTCACATGTTAGTTTTTGTTTGAAAATATACCTTACCAAATGCCTATAAGATGAATTGTTGTAGCATCTTTTGGATTCAGTTCAACAGCTCTCTAGTGAGGGGAAAAAAACACCAAACAAAACAAACGCAACATATAAAAAGTTGTTCTGCCACATTTGGATTGAAATACATTTAAAAAGCAGACTTGCTAGCCTATTGCTAATTAAACCAGATTAACAGTGTATAGAATTTCAAGGTGATACAGTATTTCTTCATTGCACAAAAAAAGTCAGCTCAACACCAAAAACCTGAATACTCTGACTGATTTCTAAGTGCTTCTGTTTAGTAAGGCCATTAAGAGTTTCACATGTTCAGATTTTGATATAATTTCTGGTGATACAAAATTAGTAGTCCTTTATCTTCTCCGGTGTATTCGTCCTTTACTGCTACACAATCCACAGTTTAAAGGACAGCCACACATCCATTTCTCAATAGCACAGTTAAGTTTTGTTTAGTCCTAAGAGGTGTCAAAAGCACTTCAGCTATTTCAGTACTCCCTTCTACTTAGTAGACTAAGTAGACTTAGTTTTGGGATGTACTTAACTGCAGGAGATAATTTGTACTCCTTGTGCTGGGGCACTCAGGACTGTCCCGATAACCCCAAACCCATACTGGACACATTAATGCTGTTATAAGCAAAAAAGGTTTACATTACCTGGAAGTGCTCTTTGATAATAATGGCATTTCCAATTTTAGTCTTGATTCCTTCAAAATCTCCAACATCACTGAGGCAAATTCCATACCACTGTAATTCAGAGAACAAAAATTGAATATTTAATACAGCACTATAGCTATTAATAGTGAAATTAAAGAACCAACCCACAAAACACAAACGGAACAGCTGCCACCACCAATGACAACCAAGTAAGAAGTAACCATTTTGTAATCGCGCTGCCTGTGAGAAGCAGCACAAAAGAAGGAGCAGAACCAAGCCAGAGCCTGAAGTATGTCCAGTGAAACTCCACAGAGCTGCTGCTGTGCATGGAAACAGCATGTGCACAGAAACACAGAATCGTGGGGCGTGTACAGCATGTCTAAGGCTACATCAGAGCATGAAGAGCTGATGACAGCAGCAGCAATCAACCTGGTCAGTCACCGCTTTCCAAGGCCTGCACACATTTAACTGCTTCCTCTTTCCTGTATAGAGGAAATTTAGCTGCAAAAGTATGAACTCTCTGACCTTCCAAAAAACTTAGGGAGGATTAGAATTCTCACTTATTCTCAACTGCACCGTTAACTTCTGCTGAAGTTTGCTGAAACAGCACAGTGACATTCGTTCCAGTTCCTACCAGTGGAAATGAAAGAACAAAATTTCAGTTATTGTGCTTGGCTCACCTTGTGCGCTGCAAAATTTGATTCATTTTTTTCAAGTGCCTTTTTTGCATACTCAAGGGACTCATATGTCAGTTGTCTCTTCTCCTCTGCAGAAGTACTGCTGAGCTGAGCTAGATCTCGTGATGCCCGTGCCAGCCGCCATAACAACTCTGCGTCATCACTAGCGATGAACAGAAACACGTCACATTTTAAAGCACTAATGGAAACAAAGTGAGCAGAGGTCTTAAACCAGTCTTTCACTATGTATCTCAAGGGGGTGACAAGACAACAGCTTATCTGTCACTCTGTGCTATATACAACCCCAAGGTAACAAGCAACAAATGAAAGCCGTCCATTATGAACCGACAGATGATACCTTCATTCTGCCATTCTGGTCTGTGAAGCAAAGACGGCTGTAGGAAAGGGCTTTGTTTTCTCAAAAAAAAGATGCAGATTTAAAAAAAACCCAGGAGTACCACTTAAACATCCACCTGGAGGAAAACAAGGACTATTTTGTTCTTAGCCAGACAGTATTTTTTCCAGCATTCCACTGATTTGATAGTAATGTTTACTATGTGTTTAAAATACTATGCATATTTTTCCTAATAATTGTATCTAAATAACGGAATTCTTCCCAGAACAAGTGAAAACCCACAGATTAGCCATACCAGCACCGCTTTGAGCTGTACATTTACATATTGATTTTTATCACTCTATCAAATGGTATGTTACAGCCAAAGATAAGGGATTTAAAGTTTTATTATTTTGTTAACATATTGTTATGAAACGCTGCTTGCACTTTACTATACTTTTTTTACCTAACGACCATTTTAATTTTGGATTACTATTTTAATAGAGACTTTAATATTAAAGTTAAGTTTAGGGAGTTTTTCAGAGGTTCTGGCTATAAAACTCTCCCTCCCATGCTCTCCCTCCCTCCAGGAATATCAAAGTCAAAAGTATCAGAAACCAAAAATACTAAGAAGCGTACAGGAGTTACTGCTAAAGTCAGAGTATCAGTAAAAGCCAGTTTTCTTATCTGGAGTCACTGCTCAGAGAGCAGCAAGCCTGCTCTCATTAACACAGTAACACAGAACTAGCAGTTTCATTTTTCAGCCAAGTCTCAAACATCTTAAGCATTGCTACTGGAATCGTTACTCCTCACAGAATAATTAGGATTGTTATACACCTAGTAGCAAGCTTACACCTTGCTTATGACATGGTGTCCCTTACAGACTGGGACCCACATTTAACTTTTGAGGCTTTGTACTTGTGCCCCTGCCAAGAGCAAGGGAAAAACAAAACAAAACAAAACAAAACACAAAAAAACCAAATGCCAGAAGAACTGAAATTAATGAAAACAACTGAACAGTTGATTTCCTCCGAAACTTTTCTAGGAGTGAGATGCCTTGTCTCCTCCAAAGGAACGGACTCTTTGGTTTGCCATGCATTTTCTACTTTTCCCTTAAGCAGCTTGTCCCAGCTGAGTGTTAACCCTCACCTTCGACAGCTACCAGTCCTTTCTTCATTCATTTTTCCATTAGGAGGGAAAAGATGAAGAGTCCTTTCCTACTCACGTAAGAGGATAGGAAGGTTCTCCCGCGTACCACCGTGAGAACATGAGTTGGAAAACTGATACAGAAGAGCACAGAAGTCACAGTGATGTCTCAGTGCAGTCAAGTACCTGTTTTTATGCTGAACCAGCAACTGATACAGCTTTTCAGTTTCTCCACTCCCATACAGGTAGTCAGCTTGCTCTATAACTTCTTCCACTTAAGAAGGAATTGAAATTGTGGAAAGAGAAGAACAAATGACACGTAATTAGGACATTATAGCATAACTGAAATATTTTAGAGCAAGATAACCTCGGTGAAACACAAAGAACAAACGATGCAGTTCTTTTTTAGGCCATCATGCCAAACAAGTTACAGCAGGACTAAACTATGCTTACAGTGAACAACTAGGAAGAAAAGCAGTGCCGAACGTGTGCCTCTCATCAAACTACAAACCAGCTTTCAGCAATAGAGCTTGGGACGCTTAATGCATTTAACATTCAAAAACGTCTTTATGAATGCATCACTAGAAGCAATTTCTTCTTTGGGAGAATGGCAGAAAACAAAAACAAAGAAGTATGAAAAATACAACGTGGACAGCAAGTGCAGTAGAGATCTGAAGAGATCTGAGTAACAAAATACCTTCATTAGTAAAAAAATAATTAAAAAAATTCTTCATTCTCAATATGATTCCATAATTCTGTCAGAATATGACAGCAGATTGAGTGGGTCCCATTAGTGTACTCAACAAGCCAAAAGGAAACATTGCTTAAAGGTTTTCTGACTGAAGTGCTCAAGATTTTCACAAAGACGACTCCAAAAAAAAATTACACTTCGTCTACTGAAACCTCTATGTGTTCAAGAAACTAAAACCAAAAATAATTTTTAAAATCAGAATTGGCTTTCTAGAGTACCAATTTATAAACTAAGTACCTATTGTTCTAACGATACTTTTTTTTCGTAGAAAATACTTTAAGACACAGTGGAGATGAGGGAGTATGATTTCTGTCTATAATAATATGTAAATAAATATAACAGGTATATAATATATACAACAGCATTCCAGAAATGGAGGTATCGCACACCACACAACACATGATTCTAGCATGAGAACAGCTGAAATTAGGAGGAAAATGATCCAAAGGGAAGCAGGTAGATAATTCTATTGAAGTTTGTAACGGTACAGAAGAACAAACACCAAGTTTTACTTTTCTGCCAACATGAAAAAAATTATCTTTTAAGTCAAAAGCACCATCTAATTTCTTACAGAACTTTCAGCTATGCTTAGCGTCTCTCTGGTATTATTCCTGGGTCTACGATCAAACTTTTAAGTCAAAACATAAGCTCTGCCCCCTCACCCCCTCATAAAAATTAATCTTTTTTCTAAGCTTTCTTTTTTCAAGTTATCTACTGAATATGGTAGGCGTGTTTCACAGCTTTACTTATAGAAGGAAAAAAACACTGAAGGCTACTAAATACAAAAGCCTCATCTTCAGCTTAAAAAGATCCTAGAATATAAATCACTGAAGACCAGGAGAGGATTCTGGATAATTTTTAACTCTGCTATCACTGCCTTCTATCAACCATTTCAAATATAAGATAAGGCAACGGTCTACACGGACTTTGGATTTTAGTGTCCAAGTTTAGCTTCATGGTGCATCTTCAGCATTACCACCAGTGAACCGTTGTTTGCTTGTTGAGACTCTCTGAACACGGACGTATCTAATGACTAAATGTTCAGAACTCAAAATTCTGAACACGTTTCCCACCAGGTGTGTTAAGTATTAGACTTTTAGTTCTTTGAGAGTGTTTCTTTCAGGTATTTCTTTTTCACCATACCTACAACTTGTCTTGCATAGAAAGCCCACCAACATTGCTTCTCTCGGCAATATCCATACCAGATTCAAGTGACAACACTGAAAAAGACCAGAGGCGACTAAGCAGTGTTATTTTTGTTCCTCATGGGAAATTCTCTTATTTGTGTACCGAGTAACTATCTTAAATCTATTCACTGAAGCTCCCTCTGTTACAGCAAATGAAACAGTTCCTTATCTGTTCAAAAGCCTATCGTCTGAATTTTTATTTCTGGAATCATAAACATCTCAGATGTTCCTCTCCTTGAGACACAGGTTATCTGAAGTGACTACTATTTAATCTACGCAGCAAGCATACGCTTCAGTTCGGCTCCTTCTTCATTCCCTTAGGCTTGCTCTCAAAGTCCCTTCATTTACCATGTGATGAACAAGTTTTCAGTCTGCAACAGTATTCCCTTTGAAGATGTTACTTCTCTTTCAGTGAGACTGTCCTTATTCAGATGCTGAAAAGGACATTTCAACACTTTTTCTTGTCTGGTAGATAAAGAAAGGGGGTTTCTTTCCCTTTATCAGCATGACAGAAACGCAAGAGGTTTCTCAGTTGCGTCTGAAATATCTCAGTGCTGCTCAGGTCGATTAAATAGGAATTGCACTGTGTTCATACTGGAAATCTGAACTAAGTTTGGTCTGCATTCCTAACTGAACCATATTTGCCCAAATAAGTTATTTAAAGCTTGGGCAACAAGTTAGGTACCATACGCTTTGTGCATGTGCTCCATCCTAGACAGGTTCAGCTACTTCACCAACTTTCAGTGACACTTAAAAGAATCACAAGGCTACCCTGAAGCAATTCAGAAACATCCTGTCACATAAACACTTCATGCACTCTTAATAGAGAAAATCAAAAGCATTACATCATTTTCCTATATAATTCTGGAACTAAAAATTTTTATTTTCACATTAGAATACCCTATGTCCTTTGAAATTTGAAAATATTACCTTTGAAACTTGCATGAACCTCGGCAAGGCCAGAAACCAGCTTGTGAGCTTCATAAACCAAAAAGGACCCTGCTGAAAGCACAACTCCCCTCTGAAGGCTCTTCCTAAACACCTGCATGGGATCATAAAATACGCATTAATAAACATTGTCACTCTACGATAATTTTTCTTCTTGTCTTCTAACACCGGTTATAATTCAGGTTTTAAACAGAGAAAATATTTTTACAAGTTAAAAACCTCCCTATGAAAAAAACCCACCGTATCATCAAGAGAGGGTTTTCACGTTTTCAGCAGCGCCTCACAAGTATGGTTTAGTATATGAACAGAGTACCCAGCTGACAATAAACCATAAACACGGAGCAAACACAAAGTAAGAAGCAAAAAAACACACCAAAAACACACAACCGCAAACTTGCGTTTTTCAAACGAGCATAGGGATCCCAGCTTTGGCAAAAATAAGCCAGCCCTTCGCTACGCCCGCGACGCCGGAGTCTTCGGAGCTGCTCCATCCACCCGCCTGCTCCCCCCACCGGCTGAGGCGCCCCGGGACGGCGAGCGGCGGGCACAAGCTCACCAGGAGACCCTAGAAGCGGCCGCGCCTGGCCCCCGCCGACAGCAGCCCCCCAACTACCTCNGGACCTGGGAGCAGCGGCCCGTCGTCTTCCCGTGCCTCAGGGGCGAGTCCTCCGCCAGCCCGCCCGCGGTCTGTTCCCCCTGCGGCCCGGGGAGAGCGAGTTGTTGCTTTCCCCGCTGCCTTACTTAGAGCGTTCCTCCTATGCCTTCAGCAGCCTCAGGCACTTCCCGCCCCCCCGGGCAGGAGGGGGCTGCCGCCCTGTACGGCAGAGAGGAGCGTGGGGCTGGGGCGGTGGCGGCCCTGCCCCGCCCTGCCCTAACCGGCTGCTCTTGTGAAACACCCCCTTAGGTGGCGGGTCCTGCTTCCTGCTCCGCACGCCGGCAACTCCCTGCGGGGGACTGAACGGGAACTTCTGCGGAGCCCGAGGATACGATCGTCTGACTCGCTGTCCCTCAGGTAGCGAAGCTCGGTGGAGCTGAAGGTGTGCGCCAGGACGCTGCGGTGCCGGGCCCCGTGGCGGGCTGACGCTGCTCGGAAAAGCGCCCTGGCCCTCCCAGACAGGGAGGCCGTCTCAGGTCGTCGTCGTGGGTTGTTGTTTCTCCCTTTCTTCAGTGCGGTTGCACTGAAGACAAACTTGAGCTGATGTGCGATGTCTTAATGTAGTCTTCCGGTAGGGAAAAGTTAAAATATGAAAGCTCTTCACTTTTGCTTCCTTACTCGTATCTTCAGAGTGCGCTAAGTATCTTCAAGGTAATACGCTTTGCCCCACTTCCAGAATTTACATTTGTTTTCTTGGGAGTGTTATGTCACTAAAAGTTCCAAGTTAAAGATATTTCTGTGTTGATACAAAAAAGTTTGTTTAGTAAAGGTAATTAGAATCAATCCCAGGTTTGTTGTTTGTTTGTTTTTAATTGAAGATTTAAACTTTATATATGTGTACTCACAGAGGTGAAAAGTTTCAAAGGCCATGTAAAACATGAACAAGCATTAGAAGGAAAAATGGTAAGCAAGAAAAACGTGTAGAGGAGTGAGGAGAACCAGACAGAGATCGTCTTGTTTTTCCGTTATAGTGTTAGCGATAATGCAGTGTATTTTACAACAGGTATGCTTGTGTTAAATATCTCAGAATTAATCTATACACATACATTGTATGTGACTCCTAGACTAATTTTAGTTCAGCTGTTGAAAGCAAAAGTCCGTGTATTGTCTGTCAGCTGAATAACGAAACTATTGTGAAATTCATCTGCCAGAATTCCAAGGCAGCAGTGCTGTACCACGGCGTTTTTACAGCTAGCCCAAGGTGTTAATGTTCCTCCAGAATTTAGGACAAGATGGAAGCCATAGGAGCTGTTGCGTACAAAAACCACTAAAGGTTCTTTTTTCTGGGAGTAATAAACCAAAAATATCAGTCCCACAGGTAGATTAATGTTATTACCTGAGGTGGAGTTTAGGTTTTTTTTTTCTGTTATTCTGCTTTGGAATCAGATGCTGTCATTATTATGGTTTCCTTTATGAGATATTTTTAGGGACAAAGCAGTGAGATACATTTTTTTAAAATTTTCCTTCCTTATTAATTCCGTGTATTTTTCAGTGAAAGAGTGTTCTTCCAACACAAATAATACTTGATCAAGTTAGTATTTGTAGCCATTAGTACCTGCTAAACTCAACAAAACTACTTCTGTTCTTAGATTGATAAGATTGGTAACAGCTCCTTTTAGCATCAGATTTGAAGTTTTGATGTGACTTGTGAAAACAAGTGTGCAGGAAGCAGAATTATGATGCTCTTCACTGTCCTATGTTTAATATCTTTATCTTTATTACTGCTTTAGATGAGATGCTGTAGCTCAGGGATTTTAATATGACATTATTAAGCATTTCAAGGATTTCTGGAGGAGGGGTTTTGGGGTCGGGATGCCAGGCTGAGCTTCTGTTTTAAAAGAATTATTGAAATCACTCTCCACACTATCCTCTGTGTTTGAAAGGTGGCTGTATCCTGTAGATCCTTCCCATCCTGTAGCTGGATCGAGTGCACACCTTCACTCAGTGCTTTATTCACAGCACAGTTAGGAGCCAGATGAATTACGTCTAAGGGGGGTAACTTGCTTCTGGCACTTCTCACATCCAGGAGGGTTATTCCCAGGTCCTCCTGGTAGGTGACTAGCATGTGTGCAATAGCCTGGTGGTTCCAGGAAGCAGCAGGGTAGCTGTGTGCCTGGGCTAAGAACCACTGCCGGTGTATAAGCAAAGTACGTATGATGCTTCCCAGGCGCAGTGGATGCAGAGTACCGGTAGCTGCTGCCTGGAGAGCTCTGGGTTTGCCCATAGAAAGATTTGAACAACCTCTGGGGTGGAATAAAGTATAATTTTGTGATTCTCATTCATAAATTAGCATTGTTGTTTATGCTGAGATACAAAATGATATGCTGGGCCATTGTGGGATAGTGTTTTTATGGATTTTTCTTAGGCAACCTTTAGCAGTGTAAGAAAGCATAGATTTCTTGGGACATAAACCACATTGGGAGCTTGTAAGCCACTGATTTTGGACTACTTTCTCTAAAATGCTGTCACCTTATTAGAAAAAAAGCATTAAATGAGTAAGACAGAAAAGGTAATCTGATTTTTGTTCTTAAAATCTTAAAGGGCTTTTCTTGCTGGAATTTCTGAATACCTAATTTATATTGTACTTTATTCTCTACCAAAGGCTCTGAGTTGCCCATAAATAGTGTTTACGGTTCTGCTGTCATGGACATAAAACTCTTGGACTGTTTTGTTATTTTAAGAGGAGCTGTAGTTCCTCAAAATGCGTATATTCAAACCTGTTACTTTGATTGATACATGGGCATAACGATTCTTGGTTTTAATTTCCTTGCATTTCACATTTTAATGCTACTATTGAAGCTTCAGCCTTCGGTCTGGAAGCCCAGAGGCAGACCTCTGAGGCAAATTAGCATAAACTCATTTTTAAGAACTGCTATTTGTAACGCTGAAGTGTCATAACATGCCCAACTCGAATGGCCTGTAAGAAGGTTTAGTCTCAAACTTGTGATCACTTGCGATAAAACGCAGCAAGTTTTAGCGAGATAGGAGTTTTTCTTTCTTTTGGATAATGTTAATTATGTAAAGTCAGTCAATGGCTCTACGCAGAGAAACTGCAATGAGGAATTGAGACAATTTAAAATACTATTCTAATTGCATGGTTGATCAATTTGATTTCCGTAAAGTGATTGATATTAAAATATTTTGATAAAACATATGCAGGAAACATGCTGTCTGCTTAAAGCAACTAAATTCTGAAGTCAGAAGATTTATGTTTCTTCATTTTTCTTCTTCTGCATTACATTTTATAGGTTGGCTCATTTGGATCAAAACATCACCTAAAATTCTTAAAATACTTTTATGTGAGGAGGATACTGGGAAGAATGCTCAGCATTAAAGATGTGCCAAAAGAGTGAATACACATATTCAGGAATAAAAAGGTCAACAAAAGAATATTTAAAGATGGCTGTTTCTAAGTCATTTTGTGAACAAGTGTCCTGAAAGTCAAATTAATAGCTTCTAATCTGTGCAGTGGGATTATTTTTTTTTTATTTTTTCTTTTTTAAACAGAATTCTGAATATGGTCTTTGGCAGTGTAACTTGATGATAGGTTTTTGTATATAGGAACTATCTACAAATAGTTGTCTGACTTGTTACACTGGTGTGCCACCAATCTGGGAGATAAATATTTGAACTGCCTGAGTATTATGAAGCTTGTGTAAATAGATGATTCATTTCCCATAGAGAAAACAATGACTCCCTTCTCACATACTCTTGTGCCTCAGATTTTAAAAAATAAGTCTTATTTTTGTTTGGTGTAATCCCCGGTAAAATGAGTTCTGTCGTCATTAGGGTTTTATCAGCACAATCTCACTTGTTCAGTTAAGAATGATATCACTCCTTCATGCATACTACATAGCAAATGTGAGAAGATAGCGTTTACGTTCAAGGTTTTGTGTGATTCTTGAAATTCAATTTGAGATGTGTTACTTCGAGCTGCTTCTGTTGCTCAGCTTGTCAGCACATCAGCTAGGGCCACAGGACAATTGTACTCGTCGTGTTGCCTGTAAAGAGAGAGAAAAAGAGAAGCCAGAATTCAAATTTAGGGGTATGATTATTAGAGAAGTGTCAAATTTTCAAATTCAGTGAGGAAATTAAGTTATGAAACAGTCTGAGCTGTTGTAACTTTATATGAAATATCAGATCCTGTGAGGTGGTCTATTTCCTTGAGAATTGAAAGATTAACTTGATATTTTTAAAATATGCGTGATCACTAGAAGTTGTGTTGCTACTAGATGTATCAGATGCTTTTTTTCCAAAGAAGCCTCCATTTGTCATAATTTCATTGTCAGCTTCTTGTTGCAGACGTGGCTTTTTCTGCAAGTGTGTTGTCATTCTCTGGTCTGCGTACGCGTCTGTTATAAAAAGATGCTAGAGGACTATGTTGAGATTATGGATTGAGCAGGTTATGTTGTCAGATAGGCATTGTCTTCCAGGTTTGTTTAACTTAAATCTTTTGTCCATCTTTATGCCAAATTTTCACCAAAACCCTACTTGTGAAAAGCTGTGGCGGGAAGTGCTGTTGCTGCTTGGTCTGAGATGCAGTGGCAGAGGTTGTAAGCAATACAGGCCTAGAGATCTTTGCCACAAAAAGTTCTCTTTGCAAAAAATAGTGTCTCAGTCCTGTCTGAAAGAGCAGAGACTGAACAATTGGATAAACTGAATGTTGAGGACAGTAGAGCTTCATATGCTTTATTCCATGTTCACGTTCAAGTCTTCCATTTTTATATCAGTACGAATAGTTAATTTATTTCCATGTTGTCATCTACCCAGGTTCATAAGAAATAATAATCTGAGAAGTATTGAAGCACTTCTTGTGTATGGTACTGCCTTTTTCAATCTGGCACTCAGTTTATGTAGAATACTGAAGCGTGCCATTGTAGCTAGAAGACTAGCTGATCAGCAGTAGACTTTATCAGCAAGTTCTGAAATATTTCCCCTGCTTTTTCTGCGTCTGTCTGAACCCTGAGGTGACTACAACACAGAAAGTTTGATCTATTGTCATTAGTAGTTCTCAGGAGCTAGGAGATGTTCAATGACAGCAGTAGCTTACATCCAAACAGACTTGAGACTTGTGTCTAAAGGCAGTGATGCCAAACCTAGCTAGAGCAGCGCTCACTTCGTTAGTCTCTTTGTCTTGTTGTGGTTATGTATTTGTGCTTGTCAAATGGGGAAGCACCTTTAGTTATGAACGTACTGTACTACTGTGGAAGGCTATCTGGGCAAGTCTGTACTCTCCTCTGGTACAGCAGCATTGGCAGATTTACTGCAGTCTGACAGTTCCCAAGGACTCTGTTACAAGACTGTTGTGATAAGAGATCTGTTCCTTTCCGGGTAGAATGCTGTGTTCACGGTTTCTGTTGGAAAGCAGACGTTGGCTGGGTTATTTGGTGTGTGCCTCTTACGCTCAGTGGAATTCAAAGAACATTGTGATCAGTGGAACTGCAAGTCGAGACTAGTCCTTGACTTACAGTTTTGCTTTGATAAGGACAGCTCAAGCAGAAGGACTTGTCATATACTTAGTTGACCTTATCATACTCTTAGTTGACCTTATCATACCCTTGAGCGGACTAGACATGGCACAGAATCGGCAACAAGTGACGGTATGTCGCTGCGCTGCAGAGTCTGTATGTTGCAGGTTCTGCCGTACGATTTATACAGTGAATTTCAGTCTTCTTCTGTCCAGGTTTATCAATGTTTTCTTAAAAGTCTTGTAGGCTCCTGCAGTTATAAAAGCTGTTCCAGTACAAAGGGCTGTTGAGCTGTCATCTGGCTCCATGCCCGTGTGCTTTACCTTACTACATGCTGTACCCTACATGGAGGACAAACAGTTGATAGCTTAAGAAAAGCAGAGGGTTTAATTCTATTTGGCCAGTGGGGAGCACGCTTATTTTTGTAACAGTAACTGCTTGAGTACCTAAGTCTTGTTATGGGATGCAACTTAGTGGCAGTCAAAGCTCATCCTACCTGAACCCAAGCAATGTCGTCTGTCTGTGTAAAGTTATTCCAGTATCCCAAATGTGCAAGTAATCCGGTCATGTATCTAAAATATTTTGCATCTGGATTTGCTTGCTAGATCTGATAGTTTGTTATAGAATAGTACTTCAAGAGGTAGTGCAGCAGTGCACCCGTGATGTCTTGTTTCCACCATCCTGAAGAGGGTGCCGTTTACAAGACTCTGTATTCCATCAAGGCCTCAAAAAGCATGTACTTACTTACCTGATAGTGCCTCTGATCCTTGAGAGTCTTTATCATCTTTAGGAATCCTACCCCCCAACTCCCAAACCCGTATTGGAAATTTTCAGCTGACACAGGCTTTCCCATGTGGGGAGAATTGGGTGGGACTGGAGTCATTCTTATTCCCTTTATGCAGTGTGAGATTATGAGGATTCGTGCAGCATGTGCAGAGCCCCAGCAGCTACTGCTGTTAAAAACCCTTTGGAGTTCACACCTCTGAAGCATCTGTGCGTCTTCTGCAGGTTCTGTAATGACTGCAGTGCTTGAAGAGCAGTATCTGTTGTTTCACTGACTTTCACTACCGTAAATACTATTTTGGGTTAATGAGATGAGACTTTTTTTGACTAGTAAGTATTGTATTAACTTTTAATGTTTATAATGTTGTATATAACTTGATTTTCAATACCTACATACATTTTACAGTATCAGTCTTATGGTATTACAGATAATCATGTCTCTTTTTCAAGTGAAATAGCAAAATTCTTTTTTGAGATGCATAGAACTATTAGAGACCTCTTCAACCCATTATGCAAATGTTGATTCATAATATTGTCAAAACCTCTGAGGAAAATGCCTTGCATTCTGTTTCATCTTTGCAAAAAACAGGAAATGGAAGAGATTAAAGGACAGTCTTGGGATTTGGGAAGTTTTGCTTTTGTGTCTGTGTTTCAATTTGAGTATCCTCCACTTGGATAAATGCATGTTCTCATTATGAGGTGTATTTATCAAATATGGACATAATTATTGTGTCTCAAACAAGCATTTGCATTCCAGGAAGGGGAAGCAGCTTTTTTATTCTTCCTTGCTCTTTGTGTTAAAGGATGCTTTTTACACAGCACCTCTTTTGCTAGATCTGCTATTTTCCCCTATTAGATGAGTAGTGGGAGAGTCAGTGACATGTGGAGGAGAGGAAGTAACAGAGTTGACATTACTCATGTGAGAAAGTACTCGCAGTGTAAGAGAAGTGGGACGTGCACACACACACACACACACACACACACACACAGAGGCTAAGTAGAAAAATCTGACCAGATTTTTAGGCTGACTCGGTGCTGTCCTTTTACCATTGGTTTTTGAACTACTACTTTAACAGAAGTGTGGCTATAAGTCCTTTTGTGGATTCATAGTTATAAGGAGTCTCAGGGAAGTAAAAACAAGAACATTTTGACTGCTTTGAGAGATGTATCTCAAGTCAAATTTGAATTCTGTTGAATTTCATGAAAATGCTTTCTGCTTGCTGTGGTAGCATCAGGGGGTGTTAGAGCATCATTGTGTCAGCAGAAAGTTGTTTTTCTGGAAACAGCCATTTAAGGAATCAGGAACTAGTCTGCACTGGATTCTATGGGTAAAGCCACTGACTGTTAATGAGCTCTGTCTGGCAGCCAGGAAGGAAACAGGGAATGGAAAATACCTGTATAACAAGAGCATCAGGAAAAAAAAGGGCATACTGCTTTTCAGAGGTATGTTTTCTAAGCCTAAAAACCACTGGTTTAAAAATAATTTAAATACTTAACCTTTTTTTTTCTTTTTTTTTTTTCCTCCCCTTCAAGGACAATGACTGACTTGATAAAGTCATGGCAACAAAACATACTCAAAGATGTAATCGTGTTTAGGTGTTTGGAAGGTACAGGAGGATTTTCCATGAATTTAACATACTGCTTAAAAATAATGAATGCGCATAGAGGTTTGACTTGTTCTTTTACAGATAATTTGTATTTACTTCAGTCTCCCAAAGGTCCATCTCCAAGATAGCCAAACAGATGGAGAGGCAATGTGTGAAGTGCGCCCCAGTGGAATACGAGATAGCTCAGGAATATTCCCTCAACCCACAGTGTTTTCTTTCTCCTCTTTTCAGTTCATTGTTATTTTTCATCTGCCTTTCCCTTTTTAACTCTAAAAAATATTTAATTTTCAGCAAAAGTCTCAGGAATTAAGTGAAAAGAAGAGAGACGGGTTGGGCTAGGTATAGTTTCATGTTCAAGTAAGTGTATGATGTGAGTGAGCTGGCTAGACACAAGCAGATGCCTTTCCTTCCTTATTCTGTTGAGTGTCTCATGCACTTTCAAGATACACTAATCTAGAGGGATAGCATATCCCGACTGTGGACTTACTGTAGAGAAGGAACCTGAGGCCTTGGGAACTTCCTGGATAGGCTGCTTGTGAAAAGACTTGGTAGTTTTAGTCTCTGAGTCAAGGGCAATTGTACTGTAGAGGCTCACCTCCCGAAGAGGTGTTAGAAATGATCGACTGTTTTCCTGAAGAGTATAATTACAGAAATTTTTTTATATAGAAAATATCTGCTACTCAAACCTAATTAGGCTTGCAAATGCACATTATCCCAGCGTGGGTTTCATAACTGACGATTAAGTTGTTTCTGTAGGTTTGTAATATCTGCTGGTTGTCTCAGTTCCCGTGGAGAATGATTGACATACTTAAGAAGAAATGTGAGAAAGCTTTCAGTTTTGGGTTTGTTTTTTTCAGGTGAACCTCCAGAAAGAATGCTTCCTTCTAGGTCTCAATTATTACCTGATTTCGAAGTTGTTTATCGCCATTATTAAAAATACTAAGTTTTTTTGTGAAGATTTACTACAGCAAGATCACCTATTCCTGTTAGCCACTTAAACTCCTTTTCCAGTTTTGCCGTGCTCATGGCTTCAGCATTTTGTTACAAAGGTTTGGTGGGAGACTGCGTGATAGTTTTACTTACTCATGGAATTATTTTGTGTATCTACATTATAAGGTACATTCATTCACGTGGGCTTTACAGGATGTGCTTTAAAGCTCGCAAAGTTTTATTGACAGTTCAAACCACTGTGCTTTCTCTGTGGTGTATCCTGTTTTCCATTTGGTTCCTCAAGCTTTCTAAGAAACCTAATCTTGTTTCTTATATGTGGATTTTGAAATGGAATTTTAGACCTATGTGGCAAAGCCAGGAGTATAGCAATAATACTGTAATGCTGGTACATCATAAATCACAGTGTTTGCATTTGGAGCCTCAAATCTCGCTCCTGACAAGCCAACAATTCTTATGATCTGTCAGAGAAGTAACACCTTGTGACAATCCCATTGGCTACTTTTCAGTCCATTTTTAACATGATGTTTTCTGTTGCTGCTTTCTAGTGTAACAGATGGCGGCCCAGTGTGTCACAAAGGTGGAGCTGACTATTGCCTGCACCAATCTCCTGGATAAAGATGTTGGTTCCAAGTCAGACCCGCTGTGTGTGCTGCTCCAGAACACGAGTGGTCAGCAGTGGTATGAGGTACAGTGTGATGCTTCTCATGGATCTGCTACAAACACAGTCAAACTTGTTGGACTTTTAAAACACTGGAGTGTATGATTTAATTTCATTTTAATTATATAACAGCACCTCTGAGCACTTTTCATTAGTTTAGGTCTATAATAGTTCCACAGGCAGCACACTAATAATCGTTTCCTGATAAATACTCACACCTGTCTGATTTATAGCACTGTTCCCCCAGCCATGTATGAACCAAAAGAAGCCTTCTAAAGTGCTTAGAGTGCTTTTGTAAATACAGTGCTCCATAACTAGGGTCTCATCCTGGATTTGACAACGTACTGTTCTTATGTTGGTTTTCCCTATGCAGGAATAGATGCTCCTTACAGGGAGCAAAGGAAGACAAGTCTTCAGATACCTCTGACTGGTTTTGTAATATAACGTGGTTATTTATATTTGGTGAAAGATTTACAGGAAGATAGGACTTTACACTTTATAGTAAGAACTTTTGAAAGTCTTTCCTATGGTATTTGCGCGTTTGTTTAGTTAGTGAAATACTGAATAAAATGATTTCTTTCTAACTACAGGTTGATCGCACAGAGAGAGTTAAGAATTCCTTGAACCCAAAGTTTGCTAAGAAATTCTTAATTGATTACTATTTTGAGCTTGTTCAGAAACTGAAATTTGGAATCTATGACATAGATAACAAAACCATTGATCTGAGTGATGATGACTTCTTAGGAGAATTTGAATGTACACTGGGACAAGTGAGTATGCAGATGACTTCTCTTAAAGTATAAGTTACTGCAAATCATAAACACTTTTACCTTAAATGTATCACAATGTTCTTGTGTAGCTCGGGTGCTTTTAAGTTGACTAGGAGTCACTTTGCTTTCTCGAACCTCAGTTCAGTGTATATATATTTCATTTGCAAAATGTCTTGAGATGGTGCCCTGAAATGCAATCAAGGATGGTAACTGTCCAGATTGCTATCGGAAAGTAAATGGACTGTCAATGAGGACCAAGTAGTAATTGCTGTTTATTTACTCTTAATACTTGGATTCCTACACTCTATGAAAAGGGAATTGGTGTATAAGCAACGTAAGAGTGTTCTCAAAGACGTTGTTAATCTTGTAATTGGCATCCCACTCAAGGCAAGCTGTGATTCTGATTCTGCCTGATATTGATTTCATGCCCAGTTTCCTGTCAAATTGTGCTGTTGATGCTGTCTCAATCAGGCAGCTTCTTTTTAATTTGTTCTTTCTAATAAATCCTTCAAAGGCACTTCTCAGGAGTCTTCTTGGGATTTTTCCTCCCCTGTGTCTAAAGTATTTTTGTTTTAAGTGCATTATGAAGAGGGAGGCATTGTGGAATGAAACTCAGTAACTATTTAAAGTTAATCATTCATTCTTAAAGTAAAGAAGGACCTAGAGTGAGTAGACATACTTCTGAGAAAACATTGCCTAAAGAGGATAAAATAAGATAAAATTGACTAGAAACACTGCAAGGAGAGGCTAATGTTTGTTTGTGTGACTAACATGATGTTTATAAATTTGCTGAAGTCTGGTATGAAACGTGGCTTGCGTTGTTGAATGGTGTATAAGAAAAACTTAAGAACCATTTGAAAGTGGAGCATAAGATACTATCTTTGTCCATGTAGGTGTGTCATTTTACTAGAAGACATTGTATTTCATGTTTCTCCTGAAACCCTGGATATCTTTATCTGCATATATATTTTAAAATTTTTGAAGTATATTAAATATTACTTATTTATTTATGGGAGATCATGGGAAGTCCATGTAAAGCTGTCCACTTCATGATAAAGGAAAAATTCCTAAAATGAAAATACCTCGCTATCTCACTTCATTCCTTTGAAAATCTATTAAAATTGTGCCGGTAATAGTTGATACTCAAATTTTGTCTTGACAGATTGTTTCTAGCAGGACTCTAACAAAGCCATTAGTACTTAAAAATGGCAGACCTGCTGGAAGAGGAAGTATTACGGTAAGAGAATAAATCTCAGCATTTATCCTTGAAATTTTTTGTCAAGTTTTTTTCTATTTAGTGGCTTGAACACAGCGTTTTTAATCTGCAGTGCTATAAAAAGTATCTTAAAGCAATTTTTTTTTCTCCATTAACATTCCTGTGTCATCCAAAAGGAGAGCAGCCCACCTTCTACATCTCTGTCTCATTACATCCATCAAAATAGTTACGACATCTGATGTACTGCTGTTTGGGCAGCGTCTTTAATTGTCAGTGTCATCATCTAGTGAATCCCAATGACCGAGCAAACTGTTCGTCCCTTCTTCCCCACTCCCCATTTTTTGATGCTTCATTTGTGAGCAAACATGATTTTTATTTTTTTTAATGGAGTTGTCATAGGAGTGTTGTAAATTTGAGAAAACTTATGTACTTCTAGAATACAAAATAAGTGTTTTATTTCGTTTGCCTGTCTAGATTACAGCAGAGGAAGTGAAGGATAACCGGGTGGTTGTATTGGAAGTAGAAGCAAGGAAACTGGACAATAAGGTATTTAAAGTGCTTGCTGTTTCTTTGATAAAGTAGTAAAATCAGAATCTTGTCAAAACAAGGACCATTAAAATGTTCATTTTGATTTTTTTTTTTTTTTCCTGAAGTAGCTAAATCCATTTCCTTATACCAAAAAAGAAATTGAAGAAAAGTTGCTTCAGAGTAAATTAGTTTCCTAACTAGCCATCATAGTACTTGCCAGTTTAAGTATTCTTTTGCTTGAACTGTCAAATATTTACTATGTGGACACTACAGAACTTTTATCCTAAATTGACAGACATGCCACTTTTTCTTTCTTTCTGTCACAGGTGGTAATATAGTCAGATTTGTATTTCTTTATCTAAAGCTTTTGCTCCCCGAATATTTAGCTTACTTTTTGTTAATCTAAGTGTGTTTTAACTAGCATTGAATGACATTCATGCCGCAGGCTGTTCTGGGATAATTACATGTTCTTTAAATACAGGATTTTTTTGGAAAGTCAGATCCTTATCTGGAATTCCACAAGCAGACTGGAGATGGAAACTGGGTGATGGTTCATAGAACAGAGGTAGGATATTTTCAGTCTACAACCTAGAGATTAAGGTTATTTGATTTCCAGTGTGTCACAGCACTAGGTTTGCACAGCACCTTACAAAAACAGGAGAATGCTCTGTTAGTTGACATGCAGACCGGTTAGAAATCACCTCAACTCTTCTAATAGAATGAGAAGTCTACCTTACTCTGATTTATGCCATCCTATTTTCAAGGAAAATACTTTTTTGTTTTGTTTTCTTAAACTTTCTGCAATCTAGAAGAAAACGCCTCTTTTGAAAAGGTCCTGCATTCTCACCCAGGGACACTTGTCTCAGTGCTGCTCTGAGGGTAGAACATTCCCGTGACCGTGCTGTTCTTATGTCAGTGTCACCCTGCCGGTCCCTTTACTAACGAGCGGAATTCTACCAAATGCTGCATAGCAAGGGCAAGCCAAGGATACTGCTGAGCGAGGGAAAACGTGCTGCTGCAGCAGCACCCTTCCACCCAGGAGGAGGTGCAGAGGTCCTGTGCCAGTAACTGACAGGGTAGGGTTGGTTCAAAATGCCTCCTGGTAGTGGAAACTCAGGCCCTGGTTGTAATAGAGGTGCTGTGTGCTTTTGAAGTGCTGAGCATGTTAATTTTGAAGCACAAATTTTAAAAATCTTTTTATGTTACTAACTATTACTTACTGTTTTCATTTTCAAAAGAGAGATTTCTTTCTCTGCACTCCTACAGTGTTGGAAGTGTAAGTGTTGTTATTGTTAGGTATTATTAATTAAGTATTGCTTGTTGTGTGTAGTTTCTTGTGCTTTGTCGTTATTTGATGTATTGAGTACATTACAGATACTTTCCAGTTGACAAGTTCTAAGGATCCTTCAGTATTGTGCTTGAATATCACTCACTTAGCGTTCAGCTTGAGAGGCCTTTTATCCTCGTGTACTGGTTCTGCTTAACTACACCGTGAATATCTTGAGGCAATATTTCCATAAGTGTCATTTCAGAATAAATATAAGCTGGAATGATGATTGTAATCTCCAGAGCATTGATATATTCAGAAATTCCAGTGTAAAATTTTCCCTTTGGTTTTGTTTTTTTTTTTGGTAAGTCACACTTTTCTATATGTTCATGTGCATGTGTATATTTGTGTGTGCTTATTCAAAGAAAACCCCAACAATGTCAGTATTTATGTAAAAATAAATTTAATATTTTGCTGTGTAGTAGTTGAATGACATTGTAGATTACAGTGCAGTCTAGAAAAATGTGGAGTTGAAAGACACCATCTCTTTTGGAAAATGGAAATGCACCTTGAGAATATTTAGTTTGTTTGTATCATGTATGTTAGGATTTGGATTGCAGGAAGTAATTGACAACAGCATTAGTCAGCTGTTTTTGCCAACAAAAATCATGGCATGACGTTTACAATGACTGCTTTCCGCTCTTGTGAACAATACTATTCTGGCTTTTATTTTTTATGACAGGTTATTAAGAACAACCTGAATCCTGTTTGGAGACCCTTTAAAATCTCTCTCAATTCTCTGTGTTACAGTGACATGGATAAGTCAATCAAGGTAATGCATCTGAAATGCATGTATGAGTTACTGCATTAAAAAAATCAGAATATGTGAGAAGTGAAAGATGCGCCATTCTAGTTTTTACCTCTTTTTGTTTCGGATTGAATTGCAAGTATTATGCTTCTTACTCTTATTTGAAAGTCACACAATTACATGCACGATTTAGGAAAAAATGTATCTCACATTTGTGATGCGCGATGTGGTAAATGTTGGTCTTTGAAATTCTGGGAAACCAGTTGAACATAAGTAACTTTGAAATGTCCAATTCACTTTCTTATTTTGACGGTACAGTTTTAGTGCCGCATCAGCCAATAGCGGTGGTGTTAAGGTACTGTATATTGATGGCTGGAACATGTTTGGTTCTACCTTACGGATCTTGTAGTACTTTGTTACTGGTGCAACAGGTAACAGTGATTAAATTCTCGATATACTACCTGATACAATTAATTACACTTAGTATATTAGCTGAGATAACAGATGTAGACTAGATGTGTCTTGTAGATGCCAGGTGTAGCAACTTTTTCTCCTCAGATAAAATTGAACTTTCCGTCAAAGTCAACTAAACCTGTGAAGTGATAGTTCTACCAGGACTTGTCTTTAACTCTTTGTATCTTCACATCTTGTCTTGAATAAATTATGTTTAACTTCCAAATGTTTTTCTTCGGGAATTCAGTTTAGGCGTGGAATTGAAGCTAAACAACCACTCAAAATGCCATTTATAAACTATTGTGAACCTGGTATTTTAGCATTTGAAAAAGACCCAAATGGAACTGAAGACTATACTTGCCATCCTTCCCCTGGGAAGGAAAAACGAGAGCATCTGACAGGTATTAGTCATATGACTTGAGGCAGTCCTGGAAAATGCTTAACAGCCCCAAGAATGTGGGTATTACAAACACCTGTATAGATTCAAATGCATAATTACAGACTAGTGAACAGCTTTACAAACCCAGAATCTACTTCCTTTCTGCTTCCCTTTTCCTCAAAATAACTGTGACAGCTCTTACGTCTCCATATACTGTAAATATATTGTTCTTTTTCAGTAAGCAGCCATACTGAAACTATAGACCATTGATTAAAATATGTCTGTGAGTTATAATCTGAGCTCTATCATCATTCTAATAGAGCCTGTTCTTTGGAATCTTATATCAGAAGTGTAGGTTTATTTCCAGAGGAAATAGATTTTACTTGGAGTTGTTACAGACTTGCAGACAGACAGTAGGATTATGTCTTAACTTGGAAGTCTGGGAGCTATCGCTTCAAATAATAAAATGCAGACAGAATTGTATTGTAATATTGTTGAAGGATTAAACAGTGCTTTAACCACATTTATATGTGCGCAGTTGCATACGTAATGGGCTATTTGTTGTAGTAAGTAAACCCACCAACTTTTTCCACACTGCGTGGCTTTTCTCTGATTTAATGGCTTAGTTTGTGTATCCCCAGCAATGCACAAACCAAGCTGATTCTTCTGGATTTCTTGCTATATTCCGTGTGAGTGTGTTTGCGGTCAGTGAAGTTTCTCTGTGTTGAAAATGTGAGCTTTTCCCCTGGAGCAAGCATGCCGAGTTCTGCTGGGGAAAATATATGGGCAGTGTTATCACATGGCTCCCTAGCACTGTTGCGTGTCTGGAAGAGCACAGGTGGAACAAAAGAAATACTTCTTTCTTGCCTGGAGTAAATATGGAGAATCAGCTTGGATGGGCCAAGTATATCAAGCAAGACAAGTTTTGATACCTTTTAAACGAAAAATAAATAGCTTTGCTAACTGTGAACAGATATCATAGCTGTTGGCTCAGGAAATGTCTTCCATTTTAAATTTCAGGTACTGAAGCACTTGGCTCA
Source organism: Baryphthengus martii (assembly GCA_013396935.1). NCBI lineage: Eukaryota > Metazoa > Chordata > Aves > Coraciiformes > Momotidae > Baryphthengus > Baryphthengus martii. The sequence goes on from VWZK01000603.1 coordinate 27,892, forward strand.
GTATTTGATTGGCTTAATTTATGGCATTCAAGAGAATTTACGTAACATCTGTCATGAAGATTAGTCTCTTGGTTCTGTGACTGGTTGTACGAGATTTACCATTTAGTGCATGTGCATGCGTTTGTTTAGTAGTGCATTCAAAATGTTTTAGGTAGGAGTAGTAAAAACTGCCACAGAGTCATGTTTTGCACAGTGTAGAACTTGCAATGTACTTGCAGAAAGTTAATTCCTCTCAGAAGCAAAGAGTGCGAAGAGTGGAGGTAAACGGATTTAAATCCGGTTGGTGAGCAGTCACCAGCGGTATTCCCCGGGGCTCAGCACTGGGGCCTGTTTTGTTTAATGTCTTTGTCAGTGAATGGATGAGGGGATTGAGGGCACTCTCTGTAAGTTTGCTGACGGCACAAAGCTGAGAGCGTAGATCTGCTTGTGGGTAGGAATGCTCTTCAGAGGGACCTGGGACAGACTATCGATGAGCCAAGGCCAGTGGGATAAGGTTCAAAAAGACTAAGTGCTGGGTCCTGCAGTTGGGTCACAGCAACCGCAGGCAATGCTACAGGCGTGGGGAAGAGTGGCTGGAACGCTGCCTGGTGGAGAAGGACCTGCGTGTATTCATCGACAGCTGTCTGAACGTGAGCCGGCAGTGTGCCCAGGTGGCCAAGACCAACAGCATCCTGGCCTGGATCAGAAACGTGTGTGGGCAGCAGAGGTGGGGAAGTGGTTATGCGAAGTAGCAAGTGATAGGACAAAAGGAAATGACCTCGAGTTGCATGAGGGGAGGTTTAGATTGAACATTAGAAAAAACTTCTGAAAGGATTGTCAAGTATTGGAATAGGCTGCCCAGGGAGGCTATGGAGTCACTCTCCCTCGAGGTATTTAAAAGACATATAGGTGAGGTGTTCAGGGACATGGTTTAGTGGTGGGCATGGCAGTGTTAGGTTAATGGTTGGACTAGGATGATCTTGAAGGTCTCTTCCAACCAAAACGATTCTATGATAATGACTATTTACATTTGCTAATCTTAAAAATAAGAACTCAAATCTTGTTTCTAACTTTAGGGCTGAACTTTCATATACTTATGAGTTCTGAGTTATCTTGAAGATTAAGAAAGTAATATAGAAGTATTAATAAAACTCATAGTAGCTGAATGGCTGATTTACTAAATTTTTAGCTGAATGCTCAGAGATAGTGACATTTCCTGAATACCTCAAGAAAACTAAGTCTATGAATCTATGACAGTAAAAAACCTACATTGTTTTCCTTCTCTTCCTGACACCCCCTCACTTCTAAAAGGTACCTCAGTGTAATTGATGTTACTCACTCATGCGAGACCCAACACGGCTTAATATTTGCATCTGTCCTTCAATTCAGTGGAGGATCTGATCTGAAACTGGGCCTATTGGCCTTTACTTGGTCTTCATCTGCTGTTTTTAGATGCAACTCTCTACAATTCAAAGACAGCAATGCAAGAAAAACTCTAGGACATAAGAGATTTAGGAATGGTTTGGATATTCAGGTTTGCCTGAAGTAGAAATGGCTTTGCAGTGTTTGTTGCTTTTGTAGGACGCTCTCTGTTGCTAACGCTGACAAATCCTTCATTTTAGGTTGAGTGCTATGACTATGATAATGATGGATCTCATGATCTCATAGGAAGCTTTCAAACTACGATGTCAAAACTGAAGGAAGCTTCTCGGTCCTCACCTGTAAGTCTTACATAGTTTAAGCTGCTTGTGTGTTTTTGAGAAGTTGTTTTTCTCATTTGGGAACAAAACTTGATGTCACTTGACTTGCAGGTATCGAAGCTGTGTTAGGCTACACCTTAACAATGCTGCTGTCATTGGGGCTGGCTCAGCATTTGCGTTCCTGTGCACACTCCTGGGTTTAATATCTTGGTTATAGTTTTTAATATTACGCATCTAAAGACTAAACTTTCAGCACAAATGAATTTTGTTAGGCATAAAAATTTAGAAATCAAAAAATCTGAAGTGTCAAGAGACAACGCAGTACACATTTCACGACAGTTAAAAAGCCAATGGTTGTAGTATTTTTTTCAGGTTTATTCAGTCCTTTATTTCAAGTGTGGCGCTTACAACTATCATGCCTACCAAAATTCAACATTTGTGCCACTGCAGAAAAATGTAACACTTTCAGTTGTGTTAGGTTGCTCTTCTTTAAAGTGAAATTACCCTTCCTGTTCTTGTGAACTGTAACAATTTGCAAACCTTTTAACAGACAAGGTTTAGTTTCAGAAGAAGAAAGGTAGCATAGCAACCTTAACATAAAACTGTTTTACAGACATGTATGTTATCAAAATATTCTACCAGCTTTTCCTTTAATTCTGTAAAACCTACGGAACTGCTCCTGCATTAATAATAGCGAGATATGTGTAGACAAGGGCACTTGCTTGTAATTTTCTAACGTTGAGTTCATTCATACGTACTAAATTCCTCAGAGCTGTTATATGTGAAGAGCCAATTTTGACTCTAGTGGGTTTTTTTATTCCAGTCTTGTGCCCTGCCGTGCTTTTCTTTTACCTGTTTCTGAATTAATTTTGAAGTGTGCCTTGTTCAGTTTAATATGCCTCTTGAGGTTTTACATTGTTTGTAAGGAATTTTGGACGCGTATCCTGCACATATAATTCATATACTGCCTAGTTGGAGCTCCTAGGTAATTTTCTCATTTTTTCTAGATTTTCGGTGGTCAGATGGTATCAGTTTAGCTTTCAATGCTGACAGAGATCTTTCTTATTATTGTAATTAAAATGTGCAAAAAGAAATAAATCAGGGAGCAGATGTTAATATTTTTTTTTTCTAATGAAGGTTTTACAACTCTTTTAACAAGATGATTATTTTTTTTCTTAAAGTTGTGCTTTTGTTATAAAGCAGTTTCGTAAATTAAACAAACCTGGCCGGTTTGTTTACATGTTCACCTTTTCAAGCGCATTTTTTTTTTTTTTTTGCAAGAATCATGATAGTGAGTTTCTGTGCAGTGTGAAGCATGTGGTGTAAAGGCTTCTGAAGAATAGAAATATCTATTTTCATTGCAATCCTTGTAGCATAATAGGTGCAGTCTCTTTTGCATTTAAAAGAAATGGTTTCTTAAGTTATAATCTGCCTGTGCTCGTTTTGGAAATGCTTTAAGACAGTTGTTTTCATGAAAATTGTGGCTATACCTACAATAAGGAGCATACTGTTGCATCAGTAAAATGAAGTGAAGATAAAAGATGACACAAATAATGTGCTTGAGGTTTGTTTGACTTTTTAAAGGGAACTAACTTCTTAACACTGCATGATCTGATTAATTTGATAGCACCTGTAAAATATTTCCAGCGCACATTAGAATTTGACTTTATATGTTCCAAGTGTGATCTTTAGTTACTCCCGTAATTTTGACATCAGCTGCACCCGTGGGAGATTTGGCACAACTTCTTTCAGGTTTCCTTGAGGCAAGCATGGCTATTACTCTGTTCTTAGTTGCTGAAAAAGCTGATCTTGAATGATGAAAGTGAATGGGTGGCTTTTCATGGGTGGAGAAATGCAGACTTTAAAGTTTTTTTTCCCCCCTCTTCCCTTAAGGTGCATCTTCCCTCCAGGCATGCTATTAGTGAGCTCTGCTTGGAGGATTATAAAATGTAGTTGAAAGATTGCAAATGCCGTGTGTCTCATGGGCATTACTAGGCAATACCTCACCAATTGAAAAAAGCATAAAAACAAGTCTCTGGAAGACAATTTCCATCAAAGGGAAGTGATACTGGTGGTGAAATGTTCAAAAAAAGAAGGTAAACGAGATGTGTGGACTTGTCAGGTGCTGACCTTGTTTGTGTATTTTTTTTGCTTGCAATTAATTACAAGATTACTTTTTCAAACTTAACTAACTTAAACCAAAGCAGCGGAACCTGTTTCTGGCACTGAACCAGAACACCTCCTCAGCCTGGAATACCTCCTCAGACTATTGATGCAGCAGACGTGCTGCATTGTGCCATCCTGAATGTGTAATGGCAGGAACTGCTTCACCTGTTGGTTGCATTTGGAGGTTAAGGTTTAGTTGATCGAAGCCTCAACAACTCACTTTGGAAAGCTTAAAGTTACTTATTTCATACATTTCTGCCACAGCTGCTGGAAACAGTGGTGCAGTTGTCCAAGTCAAACACACTTGCAAGCTTTTGGATAAGAGAAGATTTCTGTCGTGATGATGGAGTTTTTCTTGTTCATTTTGGGCAGGCTGCATTTAATTTTGCTTGGTAGTGAAACAAGCTGCATTTTTAATATAAAAAAAAAAGCCAAAGCATCATTCCTAGAATAAAGAATTTTAGAATTTGTTGCATAAATTATATTTATAGTGCTTTTGTTGGATTTGTTTGCATTCACGCAGGTTGAATTTGAGTGCATCAATGAAAAGAAAAGACAGAAGAAAAAAAGCTATAAAAACTCTGGCGTTGTGAGCGTGAAGCACTGTGAGGTCAGTAATGTATTTGGGTACGACGACTTTGGTTTTAAGTGTTCGGACATAACTCTCTAGTCTGTCTTCACCCTCAAACTGTAAGAAACTTAAAAAAATCTTTAAAGATCCAAACAGGAAACACTTAAGGTCTCTGACTCATATAAGGAGACAAATTGACCGCTGAATCGGGTGTCTGTCCTCCCCCGTCCCCTCACTTTCTCTTGAAGATGCCATCTACATGGCAAAGGTTGTTTACCATTTGTAAGGCCATTCCTGAACCACTTTATTGCCCAGCCGCTGTTTTATGGTGAATTAACATCTGTCTGTCATAATACATTGTTTTATAAATGCTGGTGCCTTTGGAGCTGCCTGTAATTGTATAAAAGGCCTGACTGTGGTGGTGCAGATGCTGTAAATATCCTCACTGCAGTGGGTGGGATATCTATAGAGTAAAAGTAATCCTTGGCAGGAGTAAAGATAACAAATCTGGAACCTAAAAAGTTGCCACAATAAAACTTCGTGGTTTTCTCCCATTTTAATAAAAAGTTAATTTCTATCTTTCTATTTTTAGATCATAGTAGAATGCACGTTCCTTGATTACATCATGGGTGGGTGTCAGCTGAATTTCACAGTAAGTTAAATCATTTATATAAAGTAGCTTTTGAGTTATGGAACAAACTGAAGTATGTGATTAATTGCCTGTGCTCTTCATTTGATTATTGATTAGTTTTGTTTGGGTTTTTTGATTGTGTGTGTGTGTATTTTGTTTTTTGTCCTGTCGCATGGAGAGGCACAAGCCATTTTTCCAGAGTCCGTCTGGGCTGTTGAGAAAAAAATATTTTCTTTACTCATGGCAGAAAGTTTTAAACCTGTAGTTATGTTCATTAGGAACTAGCAGAGCTGTGTGGATGGAGACCATCCAAGGAGAAATTCACCCTTCTCTGATTTACTTCAAATACGTTTTTTTGTTGTTGTTTTTTTTGTTTGTTGTTTTTTTTGTTGTTGTGTTGGTTTTGTTTGTTTTTTTTTTTCCTTAGGTGAAAGAGTTCACTTTTGTATCTAAGTATTGTGCCTCTTAGGCTTGTAGGTGTCCTGGTAACTAGGTTTACAACTCTTTCCTGATTTTCACTATAGCTTTCCTAAGGTAAGAAGCATCATTTTACCTCTAACAGCAATTTCATACTAATATTGCATTTGACAGGTGGGGATAGATTTTACAGGCTCCAATGGGGACCCTCGCTCTCCAGACTCTCTGCATTACCTCAGCCCTAACGGAGTTAATGAGTACCTGACAGCCATTTGGTCTGTAGGAATGGTCATTCAGGATTATGATACGTAAGTTTTAGATTTTTATTTACATCATTTTTTAGATATGTACGGACTTGTGTGGTAGTTTCTTAAAACAGTGGTGAAAATGCCAGGAGATATATTGAAATGAAACTTCTGAGCTAAAATGTAGAGCTAAAAAAGGCTTCATAGAAATCACTGCACAGTCACATAATCATAGGCAGAAATTTGCGTTTACAGCACACAAGCAAGGCTTTTCATCTGTGGTGTAAAGAGCAGCATCAATTTAAATAAATACTTGCATTCTTGCCAATTTGATGTTAAAGACTGATTTTGGTCCTAGAAACAATATGGGGGGAACTTTAATTGTGCCTCTTAATGCTTAATAAACAGCATTTTTAATAATCAAAAGTAGCACTGATTAGCTAAACTTACTGAACTATGACAGCTTTTAAAGGAAGACATTCACTGTGTTTTCTTTAAAATTGCCTTTTTTTTAGAGATAAGATGTTTCCAGCCTTTGGATTTGGTGCACAAGTTCCTCCTTCCTTTCAGGTAATGGAATATGTAAATGCATGACATAAATAATAAAATGGAATATGTAAATATAATAAGACAACTAAAAATACTTCAGGAGGAGATTGTATCTACAGCCCTGACTGTGTCTTTTGTGTATTCACAGGTGTCACATGAGTTCCCATTAAATTTTAACCCATCAAACCCATTCTGTAATGGTAAGTCTGAGGAAGCAATATCAGACCTAGAGAATAAAATGTCTGAGGTGAAGGGATAAAAAAACCAAAACATGAACACCTGAAAAATGAGCTATGAAAGATGTTGTTCTAATTAAAAAATGAGTTGAGTTGTGTAGAAGGACACAATTTTGTAACCGTTTTCTTAGTTACTAGAAATAGCATTTGGTCTCCCTTCTGTAGTGGTTTTTGAAAGGAGTGTTTTAAGCACTTTTAGGGCACGGTACAGGCAAGCTGGGAATGATTCTCATGTTGTAAAACCACTTCATTCCACTTCATTCTACTTCACTTCTCTGGTTCGAGTCTGCTGCTGGTGGTGCCTGTTCAGCGTGTCCTCTGATGACATGACGAACTACCATGAGGTACCAAGCAAAGAGAACTGTTCTAATTCAGTTGCATGCACTTGAGTGTGCAGTATTTGGCCTTTCTGTTCACATAAAACCAAACATGTTAAGCCCGAGTGTTAACTGTTGGTCAGGCTGAAAGCCTCTGTTGCTCTTGAATCATTTTTTTCATCAAGGTTAGTTTTAAGTCTTTGTATGATCACTTAAAACGCTGTATATATCAGTTGTCTAAGGAAGATTAAGCGCTTCAAAATATCCGAATTCTAATATGAAAAAATCAGTGATGTATTTGTGTTCTCCAGGAATCCAGGGCATTGTTGATGCGTATCGGGCTTGCCTTCCTCAAGTGAAGTTGTATGGGCCAACGAATTTTTCTCCAATTATAAATCACGTGGCAAGATTTGCTGCTGCAGCTACACAACAGCAAACAGCATCTGTAAGTTTTTTATGGTACTGTGTGTATTTTTTTCTTACTCTTTCCCTTTCCCTGTTTATAAATACTACTTTTTGTCTCCTCAGCTTGTAAGTACGCTTGTTTCAACAGTTGGGTGTTTAGCATGTGAGTTGGTGTTTGGGACCCTTAAAACGAAATAAAAGCTAAATGATTTTTGCAGATTTCACACAACAATTCTCTCCTGAATGAACTAAAGAAGCTCTTCAGAGTTCAAATATAAACTTAAAAATGCGTAACGCCTTTATGGTATCTTCTCTCCAAAGCTCTTGTAGTGCTAGTCTGATTTAAGCCTTTGCATACAGGAGAGTGATTTGACTTCAGCTGTGAAAAATCAGCTAGACTTCATCAGATAGCTGAGAGGGAGAATTAAGTAAGGTAAAGAAGAGAGGGAGGATACAGCTGCTGACACCCAGATACCAACACAGGTTATTAACTGTCTGTACTATAAAGCTTTAGGTGCTGTGTGTTCTGTGCCCTCCTCCCTGTTAAAATTCCGTGTGTGAGTTGTTGGTCACATTAAGAAATAGGAAACTTGAAGAGCAAGTGCTGAGTACTAAATAATTTATGTAATAATCCACACAAGTTGAGCAAATCTGAAGCCATAGATAGCGTCAGTCATTGGTGATAGCAAATACATATCTCAGACGTCATGTAAAATCAGACAGTGAAATTAGCTATTTGTATTGGCAGAGAGCTATGGATTTTCATATGCCACAAGGTCCATAAGGTACTGCCTTGGTAGTCTTTCAGTAGTGACTGTCATCTGTGTGTGTGTATGTGTGTCTATATGGGAAGTCGCAAAACCTCATGTACTCTTTTTTTCCTGGGAGTGCAATACGTCTAGCAAGAGATTTATTTTTTCTGCCTGAAAGGATGAATTGAAGAAATTTTTCTGCCTTGCTACTTAATCCATACTGTAGATATTTTGGGTTGGCTTTTGCCTTTGGTGGTGTTTTTTTTCCCAACATGAGGGAAATATAAGGAGAGAGAAGTAAATGCAATGTGATGTGCTGTCATGCACACAAAGTCATAGCCTTCTCTGATCACGGTTGCTTTGTAGATATTCTTGCTGGAGTAGGAGAGTGGAGTGGTGGGAAGCAATAAGAACAGGTGATACCTGAACACAGGAGATAAGGGAAAACCAGTAATTTTTTTAAAGTAGTTAAGGGAAGATAGGGGAGCAAAGCACTGAAGAGGAAGACTCCTCAGAATACTGGGAGTACCTTTGGAGCTTGAATTTGTGCTGCCCAGTAATCATCTGAAATGAACCAAGTGAGAGGAGACCAGAAGTTCAAAAAGTGTTTGATAGTTTCTGAAGCTTGTACTTGTAGCTTGCTCTTGATACTTCAGTCCAGAACAGAGGCTAAGATGTCAACTTTTAGAAGCGCTGGCAGTTTAGTGGTACTTTGAATAAATTATCACATTACTACAAGGTGGTTTCAGATGTCTTGGTACTTAACTTCTTAAAGCAGCTAGAAAACATGATTAAAGGAATTTGAAAATGGACATGAGTTTCATCGACTCTTTTCTGCACAAAATGATGTGTTTTAATCTATATTTAGGATTTTAGGGAGACAGTAAAAAAAAAATGAAGACCTGTTCTGTCACTCTTGTTCATCCATTCTAACTGAATGAAGCAAAGGGTAGCATTTCAGAAAGGTATTGATAGACCAGGAAGGAAACAAATACAAGTTTCACAGGTGTTACCTGTCCAAAACCTCAGTAAACTGCTTTCTGTCTCAGGACAAGTACTTGGAAGACAGATAACTGTTGATTTCTCTGGGGATTTTGGAGAGGAGAAGGAGGAGAAGGGTGATACTGTTGGAGTTTTGGGAGGTGACTGTTCAAAATAACTTCTTTTAAAAGGTTGATTATGTTGTGCTTATAATTTATTCAGGCTGTACTGATGAAGCCTGACCACAAACTAGATGTTTGATAGTAAAATTCAGCGAGTGCCTTGAACATGCTGAAACATCAATATGTAGTTTATGCATCTAAGTGTATATGCCTATGTTTTTTCCATTTCTCTGTCATAACACAGTGTTTGTTGTTTTGACAGCAATACTTTATACTCCTGATCATAACAGATGGTGTGATAACAGACCTTGACCAAACTCGAACTGCCATAGTTAATGCTTCAAAATTGCCCATGTCCATTATCATTGTTGGTGTTGGAGGAGCAGACTTCGATGCTATGGAATTTCTTGATGGTGACAATGGAGTTCTTAGGTCCTCGTCAGGAGAGCCAGCTGTCAGAGACATTGTCCAGTTTGTGCCATTCAGGAAGTTCCAAAATGTAAGTAATCTTAATGCTATTCTTAACAAATACTGTAAAGATATACTGGGTTTGCTGCGATATCCTACCTATAGTCCTAAGCTTTTGCAATGCCTCTAGAATGAACTCTGAGATGAGTCTTTATCAAATGCTTAAAAAAAAAAAAAAAAAAAAA
>VWZK01000603.1:37651-68475 GCA_013396935.1 Baryphthengus martii
CATCTGTAGAATTTCCATTAGATGAACTGGTTCATGTTTTAAAAGACTCCATTTGTGGTTCCAGCTCTTCGTTTCTGAAAAGTTGCTGCAGGGTCATGACCTTTGGAAATTTCCCTCAGACTTGATTAAACAGATGGATGTGTTTTGCATTTGAGAGGAAGAACTTTGATTTTATTCTTGTGGTAAAATATTTTATTTTTTTTTTGTAGTGGATGCTCTTTTGTAAATGTGAATTAGTCTCAGATTTTAGTGCAGCATTAAGATTCAAGGCTAAATCAGAGAGGTTGTAATCAGTAGAAATTGTATGTGGGCACTATAGTGGTGACAGTTTTCATTTTCATTAAAGCAAAAATACCAAAAAACTAGATAATGAAGGAATGGAGTCCTGATTTTTTGCCGTTGAACCAATAAAATATGCACAGGCTAATATAATTGGACTTCTAAATGTCATATTGCTGGAAAAAGTTGATATAAAAAAAAAAAATCCCGAACAAAATTTCCTCAGGATGGGGAAGGTAAAGGTAATATTTTTATTTCCATCCTATTGTTTCTTAATATTAACTCTCTTAATAATAATCCATATAACTCTCTTAATAATAATCCATATACCTTCTTATTTTTTCTTTGTATTTATATTTTGACTTTTGATACAAGTCCTTTGTTTAATCTTGGAGCAACTCATGCGAAGTGAAAGGAGAAAGAGAGCAGTATAGCATACGTTTACTGAATAATGCACTTGGAGAAGATTAACTAGGGTCAATATTCGGTATAAAATTATATATTCAGATGCTTTCAGTTGCTAGAAAAAGGGGCACTTTGTCCCCTATGGATAACTGAGTCTTACAGTATAAAGAGTATCTCTGCTGCTCTTTAGCAATACAGTTACTGTGAGTAAGACTTGATGCAAAAGGTGGCCAATGAGTAGACAAGCCCCTTGAAGGGTCATAGAATCATAGAATGACCGGTTGGAAGGGACCTCAAGGATGATCTGGTCCAACCTTTTAAGGAAAAAGTTTAAATGAGATGGTCTAGCACAGTCAAATTGAGTCTTAGCACTGCCCAGTGTAGGGGAGTCCACAGCTTCCCTTGGGAGCTTATTCCAATGTTTAATTGTTCTCCTGGTAAAGAACTTTCTTCTGGACTCTAACCAGAATCTCCCCTGGAGCAACTTGCAACCATTCCCCCTTGTTTTCTCCATGGGACTCCTTGTAAAAGGGGAGTCTCTTTCCTCTTGGTAGCCACCCTTCAAGTACTGCTACGTCCTAATAAGATCTCCCCTGAGCCTTCTCTTCTCCAGGCTGAATAAGCGCAGATGTCTCAGCCTGTCTTCATACAGCAGGTCTTTCAGTCCCCTGATGATCCTCGTGGCCCTTCTCTGGACTTTCTCCAGCCTGTCCCCGTCTTTTTTCTATAGCAGGGACCAAAACTGAACGCAGTGCTCGAGATGTGGCCTGATCAGCACCGAGTAGAGCGGGATAATGACTTCCTTGTCTCTGTTGGTGATGCCTTTGTTGATGCAACCCACCATTCTGCTGGCCTTCCTTGCTGCTGCTGCATATTGCTTACTCATGTTGAGCCTGCTGTCCACCAAGAGCCCCAGTTCCCTCTCCACAGGGCTTCTCTCCAGCCAAGTAGACTGCAATCTGAGCTGCGTTCCTGGGTTATGTGTTCCCAGGTGCAAGACCCTACACTTATCCCATTGAACTTCATAAGGTTCTTGCTAGCACACTCCTCCAGCCCATCCAGATCTTCCTGGAGGGTGGCTCTCCCTTCTGGAGTGTCGAGTACCCCACTTGTTTTTGTGTCGTCAGCAAACTTCATCAGGGTGCCCTTATCCCAGCATCCAAGTGACTTATGAAGACGTTGAAAAGCACTGGGCCCAGCACCGACCCCTGAGGGTCCCCACTTGTGACCGATTGCCAGTTTGAAAATGAACCATTTTTCACCACCCTCTGGGTGTGGCCCGTCAGCCAGTTCCCACTGCACAGACCACCTGTCAAGGTCATAACACATCAGGTTTTCAAGGAGGAGGCTGTGGGGGACCTTGTCAAAAGCCTTGGAAAATTCCCGGTGTACACTATGTCCACCACTCACCCTGCATCAACCAGTCGGGTCACCTTGTAGAAAGTGATCAGGTTTGTTAAGCGTCATCTGCCCCCGGTGAATCCGTGCTGCCTTTTCCCAATTGCAGGCTCCAGTTTGCTTGTAATAGTTCATCTTAAGCAGATAGTGGAAGCGTATTTAGGTGGCTGAAGTTCCGTATCTGCACTCTGTGCGTGTGTTTCACATGACAAAAGGTATCTTCAGGCACAGCAGCCCTTTATGCACTCAGATCCTGTTACTTCAGTGGAACAAGGCAGCCAGCTGCTTCCTGGTAATGGCAGCGAGAAGGTGAAGATGTCAGGGAAGCTTCTCTCGGTCCCACAAGGGCAGTGTGTAAAGTCCTCTGTAAAATGTCAGACTTTACCTGGGGCTTGTAGAGGAGGAGCTTATTACCTGGCTTAGGATCTCTGTTAACTGTTGGTGGAAACTGAAACCTGGTGGTTTTCTTTTTTTGTTTGTTTCTATAAGTCTCCAAAAGAAGCTCTGGCGCAGTGTGTCCTGGCGGAAGTCCCTCAGCAAGTGGTGAACTACTTCAGCACCTACAAACTGCAACCTCCTAAGAATCCTGCTGCAAAGTGAATGGGCTGAGCAGGGGAGCTGAGACTTGTTCTTGCTTTACTCATATCTACAGACTTTGGCTCTCGAGATACTTCTGTGTACGCACACCTTTGTATGGTAACGTCTCTTAGCTTTTGCCTGCAAATCACTCTGCCAAGTCTGCCTTTTAAGGGCCAAGATTGTGATTGTGTTAATATTTGATGTTGATTTGAGAGATGGGGCTTATGTAGGTACATTTTTGCTTTGCAAAGTAAAAGTGGAAAGAAAGAGGTTGAATATGCAGAGAGAAGGGGGACAACGACTGGAGCTGGAGCAGCTGCCTGATAGATAAATATGGCCAGGGAGAGCGTTCACTTACTTCTGTGGGGATCAGCACTGAGGACTGCGGATTCTCAGTGATCATAAAACCAGGCTGAAATGAAAAAACAGATATATCCCCACCAAGCAGATAAAAACCGGCATGCGCTTCAACAAATCTGGAATGCTTCAGGCTTCTGTGCTACTGTTAAACAAATGTTGTCACAGGAATTTCATAATTAGACAAGTGCCAGAACAGAGCATGAAAGGCCTCCTTGTGTGCCTGCTTCACATTTGCCACTTCAGTGCCTTTAGTCAGCCTGCGATTCAGGGCTGGATCAACATGAGCCAACCAAGTCCTTGAAGTATATATTCTTTTATACTATGCATTCTCTTAAGGTAGTACAGGAATATGTAGGGGAAATCAAGGTAAACTTCTGGCATCTCAAAATTATACTGCTCGCCCTTGAGGCTACTACTGTAAAGGCCGTGAGATGTGTTTCAGTGCGTACTCTGCTGGAAAACAGGAGTTCCCAATATTATTTTGGATGAGATTTTGTTTTGGTTTAGTTTTAGTTAATTTTCTTTCTTCTGTAAAGCAGTCATGACTATTGATCTTGAAAGGGCTTTTTGTGAAGTGGGAATTCACTTTTTAGTTAAAGTTTTGTCTGATATATAGCTGCGTATTTTCTTTTTTTGTCATATTTTGAATCAATGCTTCTTTTTCTTGAGCCCACTAATGAAAAGTACCTGCAAAACCCCATCTTCCCTCCCAGAAGGAAGACATAAGAAGGCCTCTGAGCTCTAATCCTATAATCATACTGTGTTTCTCTAGGGCAAACAATTTTTGCCTTATTTTCTTGGCCTGAGTTCTCTCTTCAGTATTTACGCCACGTGTAAAAATCATGTTGTGTTTGCTTAGTGGACAGATGAAGCTTTCTTGTCTCTCAGCTGCATACTGTTTGCTGAGGATCTCTTCTGATCCTGTCAGTGAGCGTAACGTAAGTGGATGTAAAGGTCTCATTTATCAGTTCCAAAATGCCAATCTTATTTTGCCGTTTCACATTTGAAGTGGTTTAGTTACACGTCTGACTGATGGGATTTTGGGTGTCTGGCTGTAACTTACAGCTGAATGGACTAACGCTGAATGGACTAACACTGAATTTAGCATACCTGGGCTCTCCAGGTTGCACCAGGTCATGGTGTATGTGACTTTTTTTTTTTTTTTTTAATTGCTGGGCTGCTCTGTGTGGTTTGGTTTTGTTTTTTTCTTTTCTTACATGCATAATTCTGTCAAAAATACGAATTCACATCAGCATTGATAGATAAAAGATACATCTATTGAGGTTGTCTTACACATCCTCTAAAACATGCCAAATGTTTTGTAGACAGTTGACTAGTTATCAATTATGGACGAATATGTTATTCTCCATTGTCCTTGGTGGAAGGGGTCCTAGATAGTTTCAGTAGTGGAATACTAAAGAAGAGATTTTGCTTCATGTTAAGCCAAGCTCTTTCTTATTTTTTCTTTTTCTTTTTTTTTTTTTAAGCCTAATTCATGTGTTTATATAAAAATATCAGTGTACTGCAAATGTATTACTGCTTTATACATAAATTATAACAAAGTGTCATGCCAAGATACGCAACACAAAATACTGAAATCAAGGGAGTAGTTACAATGAACATATATTACACTGCTGGAAATGATGTTGTATGGGAACAGGAAACTCTTTCACAGCTTCATGCTCCACATGCAGATAGAACTGGATGCGGTATTTTAATGCTTTGTCTAGATTCGGTGAAGTGGATGAGTACTACTGATAGGAGTACAGGATACTACTGAGTTCCTCTGCTGAAATACAATACTGCATCTGCGTTCTGTTCCCAGTTCTGTTTTAGGTTACTGTGGAAGTGCCTTGAAGTAAGTTCCTAGATATCATTATATTAAATATCTACTACATATAAACCCTTCTATTTTGTCTGTATTCCATACATAAATTTTGAATAGAGAATTCATTATCTCTTACTAGAAAAGTGCCCCCGTGTTACTTAAGCTTACAGAATTAAATAGCATATCAACAACACCTACTTCTCTGTGTGCCCTATTCTGTGTAAAAGTGTTTCAGACCTGAGAGCAGCAAGAAGCATTTTCCAGGTACAACTTCTCTTGGAGGTGTACAGCTAATACGTGTTGAAAGTTTCCAAATATTTCAAGTTAGGCTGAAGCAATATTCCGATTCAAGGAATGCAGCAGATTGTGAGTCAGGGGCGACAGGAGTTACTGTGTTGTTTTGCCGTTCTTGTTTTTATTTTTACCTGTAAAAAATGCCTTATTAGCTTGAGGGTGAATAAAGCAAAATATTATGAAAGCTTTGTAAAGTGAATGTGCTTGTAGGTCACTTGCACCACCTTGTGATAAAAAAGATGTATAGCAGTCTTCATAATCCTGCTTTTTACCGTATCATGGTCAAAAATGTATACATATGTACAGCAGACAAAAAAAACCTGTAGCCAGAATTTTTTACTTTTCCTATGTATTTCAGTTCTGATGCAGTTAACCGATTTACAACGCCTAGGCATTAAAAATACCATTTAAGTATTTTGTTCTTCTGTTGTGCTTTTGTCTTCAGCGTTTTCTAGGTAATGAGAAATGCTGCTTTTGCTCCTCCTGGGGTGAGTATTCCACAGGCTGAACTGCTCAGATTTATAACAAGTAGTATGAGACAAAAAAATACCTTTTTACTCGGTAGTTATGAATTCGCAGTGTCTATTTTATAAAGCATCTCACAGTGGCTTTTAGCAAGAAGATACTCTGAAATGGGATGCTGTTAGCAGTGACTGTTTCATGCTCTTTGCCACATTAGAGTTCTCCCAGGCATGCTATTTCATGCAGTAATTAGCAGGTTTTCCAAATCTTTTTTCCAGAACAGCGTATCCACCTTCAGTTTCTGTACATTCAAGCGTAGTCTAGTCTG
Organism: Baryphthengus martii; assembly: GCA_013396935.1. NCBI lineage: Eukaryota > Metazoa > Chordata > Aves > Coraciiformes > Momotidae > Baryphthengus > Baryphthengus martii. The sequence goes on from VWZK01000603.1 coordinate 43,585, forward strand.
TGATGCTTTATTGAGAAATGGAGAGATACTAGAGACCTAGTGTTTCAGTGGGGATGTGTTGCCATATGGAACATGAGTGAGCTTTGAGACTGGAAGCTGTGTCTTCCGAGCACTCCAGAGTAATTCCCTTGACTTCTCTACCAGTCGATAATCCACAGGGTAGAATTAGCTCCTGAAAGGATGCAATACATTTTACATCCTGACCTTTCTTGTGTCTCTCCTTGTGGTGAAAACCCTATAGATAGTTGTAACTTGGATTCCTGGACCTTTCCTGCCCTTGTCCACTCCTAAAAACAGAGTAATTCCGGGAAGGGGAAAATACTCCAACAACAGAAAAGTAGGATGTCAGAGAGAACCAGATGGATCTTACTTCTGTACGGCCGTGATCTTTTGCAAACACTGACATTTCTCTTTCCTTTTGAGCCTAAGGAACTTAAGAGCTGTTCATAACTGGATAATTTTGCCGAGAGAGCTGGCAGGCTTCTCTGCAGTCCTGAACTGTTTAGAGCTGTGGCAGAGCAGCAGCTCGTGGGATGCTCTGTTGCTGCAGTGTAACGCTTGCTGCTGCAGTCTCAGCCGTTCCCTCCTAATATATGTCAGAGTGTGATTGATGAACTTAAATATGCCCACAGTGAAAATGTTTGAAGTTACCTGGTAGCATTTGTGTAGGCAGAAGGGGATGGGATCTTTTGCAGTGAGAGCGAGCTTTACTTACCAAGAGAAAAATGTTAAGATATGAGGGTTTGTGGTTTTTTTCCCCCCCTTCCGTAATGTTTTGACAACTGTCCCTCAAAAAAAAAAAAAAGTGAGAACCATATATTGTAATGAATTCGTAGATCATTATTATTCACAGAAGGCCTCATTTGTGAAGCAGTTCTGCAATATTTCTGATTTTGAAACATACCTGGATGTGTATTAGATGAATAATTCTTTATGATGCATCTTACTGTTTTCTGCCTCTGTTGTGACATCCTCTTTTCTTACCTATCAATTAACAAGTAACATAGAAATAAAGATGGTTCTTCCCAAGCAGTTAAGCCTTGACCTCACTGCTAATGTGGCAGAACTTCCTTTTTGAAAGAGGCTTGGGTTTTGGTCGTGTTAGAAGGTGTGTGGAATATACAACATCTGGTATTCGGTCATGTAGCTTTTACTCAGGCAAAGCTCCTCCTGATTCTAGTTGGGCTGCCAGCTTTGCTTGTGATTAGAAAAGTGCAGAGGCTTTAAAGAGTATGCCTGCAGAATTCATAGCCCTCAGGACTATATAGAGCCTGCAAAGTGAAAGTTTAGTTTTTGGCATGGTGCCTTCCTTGGTTGGCTGGTCAACTGAGGAGCTGTGCGGCCTGCCCTTGCAATTTCTGGGCTTAGTCTCTGCATAATGGTTTTAGTTCCCAAAACTGTTTGTCCACTGGGGACGGAAAGTGGATATGGAGAGAGAGAGGAGACACAAACCCATGGAAGAGGAAAAAAAAGTAACTGAGAATGAAGCTTAAAACACAGCTTTAGCTTTTTCTTTAATATTGCCTTCATTTCTGTGACTTGTCCATGCAGAAGGTTGACAGTGTCGGAGCTTCTTGTTAGGAAGCTATGTCCCTCAGAATTCGCAGGTACAACGTAGCTCAGTCCCAGCAGGGACAGGGCTTACTTTGCAGCATCCATCGAGGTCAGTGATGGAGGTGAACAGCTGCAACACTGGTTGAAACTCTGCACTACAGAAAGTGCTTGTTGTAAAATAGCCTTTATTTTTGAAATGGCCAGTTTAGACACCAAGATTCTTAAAAAATTTAGCCAGTATCAACTGCTTGCTCTTCAGAGAGTATTATTAATGCCCAGCCCTTTGAGAAGATCTAGTGTGTAAATTGGCAGCCCAAAGTTAAAGGTCACCCCTGGGGTGAGGAGTATCCACATCTCTGTCATGTTTATTCACCAGAGTCACAGGCCACTGGAGCAGAGCCTTGTGCTTTCAGGGGGTTTGCATTAATTCTGCAATCTGCTTCCCCCTCATGGATTTTGTGATTTTGTTTTTTGACAATGGTTTTGTTTTGTAGCCCTCTGTGCTAAGCTAAAGTATCTCAGCACACGGCGTCACAGCTTTCTGCACTGAGCCACACTGATCACCAAAGCAGGTCACTGATGAGAAGTATAAGGGGAGGAGAGAGAAGGATAGGGAAACACAAGGAACCTCAGCAACACTAGGGCAGTAACAAGAAAAAGGATAACTGGGAAACCAGAAAAGAAAATAGAAAAGAACACACACAAAAATTAAGAGCAAACTGAGCAACAGGAACAGCAATAAGAAAGTGAGAATAAACAGGAGGGGAAAGAGAAGAAGCAGGAACAAGACAGATTAAGAGGAAAGAGGGAGCGTAGATCAAACAAGAAGCAAATGGTCCTGAAATACAATCTAATTCCTATTACACCAACAGTTTTCTCTTCATGCTCGAGGTTAAGAGGCTAAATACATAAATAACTGGTCCAGCTGTGTCAGGAGAGAAGGGAGAGGGGAAGAGGAGCTGGGGTGGATTTTTTTTTTCTCTTGAGTAGTCTCTACTTTCGTCTTCTGTACCCAAAAGCAAACTCTTGCCAGCTTTCTGAATTTACCAAGACAATAGATGGAGCCGCAACCCAAAGCACCATCTATTTTTTTTTCTCTTTAACTTCAACTGTAAGGATCTCTCCTTCTCCTGCTCTGGGGGATGGAGACATACTAATGATCAGAGACTCCTTAGAGTTTTCTCTGTGCACGGCCGCAGGTTGAGGCTTGGCGTCTGTGTCCGGCTCTTTCTGTTGTGCAGGGGGTGGGCATGAGGCTGCACGCTCCTCGGGTTTCTTCTCCTCCTCTTTAGGCTCGCCCTCTGCTTTGGGCTGAGTTTCCTAGAAGCAAGAAGGTAAATGTCTACCAATGCTGCAGAAGAAATTCAGGAAGTATTTCTCTTCTGTATGTGCAGTGGAAAGGCACAGCATGGATACTGTGATGCAACATAGGTAAATTTGTATTTAGATGCTGAAAATCAACTTCTAAGTGAAAAATGCAATTTCGGAATCAGAATGTCAGCATAAAACCTAGGAAAAGATTGTGAACAGTGGTAGTATCTGCTTGTAGGCACATTTTGGGGCGCACCACCCTTCCTTATGCCTTGCCTTCCTTTATGTGCTTACACTAGTATAAAAAGTGTTACGTAAATCTTGACATATTGCCCAGGTCCCCAGTTCCTTGGCCAAGCCTGTTTGCCATTAAGTTCACAGATACACATTAATTGAGCAACGTTTATGCTCCAATCATAGAGTTGTAGTCGTTTGGGTAAGTACATTTCTTTAACTTAATTAATAAATAAATAAAGGCAGCTAGTTCAGCTAGAAAGACAGAAGAGGGTTCTGCCAGCTTTGGGAAGCATGGAGAACTGCACAGGTTCTTAATAACATTTCTTAGAACAGAATATAATATGGGAATTATTTTTCATCAACTCAAATAACAATTTTCTCATAAGTGCAATATATTAGAGATTTAATCAATTTTCGCTGTGTGGGCTACACTTCAGATTTTGTCTTCAGGATTTGTGACAGCCGGGGATCTGACTTTGAATTGGAAAGTTCACCGTGTGCTTGAGTCATCTGAATCAGATTACTGTGTTAGGATATTTCTGCATTTACTGTTGTTTACATAAAATTAGATGATCAGATGCCCTTAGGGTCTTTGTAAACTCTATTTTATCCTTACTTTCTTTGAGAATTTTTGTTTGCTTGCTTTTTTTCCTTGCTTTTTCTTTGCTTTTGTTTTCTTTGCTGTGCGTAGAGTCCAAGTCCAGGAAAATTTGAGCCAAATTTTAGAATTAGTGTTTATAGAGATTAGGTACAGTGGTTATATCTCAGCTACTGGGAGATTTTACTGTTGATTGCAATAAGGCCACATTTTCGTGTGCTGTGTGCAGGCCCTCCCCACTATTTTTCAGCACCTGGAAGAATCTACTCTATTTTCTGTGGCATTACCTGAGTGTCTTGTGCTCTCTTGAGCTGCAGCAGCTTAGCAAGGCCTTCTTTTCCTTTTCCACCAAGCATAATTTTAAACAATTTTGGAGTTTCTTGTTTCTGCCCAAAGAGACTGGCCAAGCCCCGTGGCTGTTGCACTGGTGGTCCTGGAGCAGGTTTCCCCTTCTCCTTCAGCAGCACCCTGGAGACAGGAAGGAACAAGAACACTCAGAAGTGCTGTTAAACTGAGCAAAGTTCCTGCAAAGCTAATATGTCACATTAATGGATGAAAATCTGGTAACTTTCCAGCCACATTTTTTTTTTTCTGGTCCCAGGTCCAGTGGCAAAAAGCAAAGCTGGAATGGGTAAGGGTTTTACCCTGGGCTCCTGTAGAGTTGGAGGCTTCTGTTCAATTTGGAGTTGCTTTGCTATATCCTGAAGAATAAACCAAGTGCAAGCTCAAATTAAGGTGTCGCAAAGCAGATTAGAATTTTGTAAGGTGAGAAGCAACGTGGAGGGGGACAAATGCCTTGTACTTGAGGCAGCAAGCTCCTACTTGGCCTTCTAGATGCAAATTCAGAGAGCATTTAGCGCTCAGCTGGGAGTACAGTTGATACTTGTGGAAGTAATAGTCTACCAAACTAACTTCCAGCATGGCTTATCTCCCATAGGTCAGGTTAGACAGTAGTACTTATTTTTGGTCTTCTTCAATAGAAGATGACACCCTGCAGATATAAAAATTACTGCCAATCATGTGGCAGACAAGATTTTCACACCCTTCCGTAGCTGGACTGATTCGCAGCTGTTATGACAAGAAGTGAGAATGAATGGCAAGAGGAAAGATTGACAGGGCTGAGATAGATAGGACCAGTGAAAAGCAGCAGGCTCCCATGCTTTCCACTCCTGTTAGGTTACCTCACAGTTTTCAAGGCAGTTTTTCTATCCTTGCAAAAGCCCCGACTTAAGGCTTTTTATGAACAACGACTATACTTGCAGTCTGAAGTACAGTAAATCCAACAATACTACAGTTTTCTCCAGCATCTTGTACTTTGTAACTTTGGGAATTTCAGAAGTGAAGATTTTACATTTTCTTTTTGTTGAAGTTTTATTGTCATAAATTAAAAAAGTTCACTTCAGCTGCTTGAATGGCTTTATTATGGGGTGTATTATGTGGAGAGCATACAGCGACTATCAGGCAGGTGATAATAGAACAAATTTCTTGCTTGAATAAATCCTTTATTTCAAGAAACTCTGTAAAGTTGTGGGGTGGCCAGTGCAATCCCACTGAGAACTCTTAACGTAAAACTTCCAGGGCAGAGCAACTGGTAACTTGATTCCAGAACTGGACATCAGTGCAATCGTTGTCAAACAGTGCACAAATCTGTTGGTGCCTAGTTTTTCTAGAGACTTGGCTGACCGGACAGAGACCAGGGGAGTTTTGGAAGCATTTGTGGGTGCCCAGACAGGTGAGCAGAATACACAGCCTCCAGCACAGGACAGGTACTGCCTATCTTTAAATGAGATATCCTGTACCTAGTCTGATGTCTAGAGAAGGCTTGGAGCTCCAACAGGAATGCAGATACAAAGGATGGATGAGTAAGATCCTGCAGTTGAGAAGATCTGTCTGGAGGAAGTAGAATTTAATGGCCTAACAGGATATGATTAGGGTGGGCAAGAAAGCAGAAGGTGATGGTGTGGACAGGGACAGGAATAACAAATGGTGGCGGTACAACTGTTTAGAAAGAAGCTGGAGAAAAGTCAGGAAGGATTAAAGCTGGGGACCACCAGTCAGTGGATTTGTTCCACTTTTCTACCTGTTGATGCTGGGTTTGAAAATTGGGTAAACAGTCTGTTCTGTGTCTAGGTTCCTTGTTCCTCAGGGATGTGACGATTCTCAAGATACTGTGGTTTGACAGCAGGGCTGTTGAAACATGCTGAATGCTACCAGCTGCTGGCGCTTCCGCCGAGCAAACTGCCACTCCTGTGCTATGTTTAGTCTTGGAATTTCAAGTCTAGGAGCAACCTTCCAACCTTTGATAGCAATGCAAGGCAACAGCTGAAACCAATAGGAGTGCTGAAGGATGCTAACAATGACAAACTGTTTTCAAGTATTTGGACTTTTTATAAGATACTCATTTTATCATAATTTTATGACAAAACCTGACAATATTTTGTCCTTTCAAAGCTGTGGAAATGGTGAACGTGGCAATCATCTGTAGAATTAATTGTGGGTGTTTGGTTGCATCTTTGAAAACCTACTGCGTAACTGACACCTGCCCTGTAGTTTCTTTCTTCACTGTGTAAGGAGTCCTGAGATGCATCTGTTTTGTTACATTAAATACAGTGGAAAAGGCAGCTGCATTCAGGACTTCGTTCTACTTGCCACATTTCCAGAATCCCTGGAATCCCTGCCAAGGCCATGGCTTCCACTAGATAGTACCAGGCAAATCTGACCTCTAAATGCAAATATGTTTACATCTGTTGCTCTTCCAAGAATAGAATGCAAATCAGCCTAGAAGCCACAACTGACCATTCTGCAGCTAAATAGTGTGATTTAAAAGTTGTTATTAGGACATACTTTGCTTTCTTCATAAGAAGTTTTTCTGAGTCAGGATAATGCACCAAGATTTCATTGAGTGTTTTCTTGTCCAGAATGAAAAGGTTGGCAAAACCATGAGCCACCACATTGGCTGTCCTTCGGTTTCCTCCACCTGCAGCTAATAGGCTAGAATGAAAATAAACATCATCAGTGACATCGTAACTTGCCCTAGTGAGGAATCTCTTTGCTGGTGGTTCTCCGTTAAAGGCATCGGAAATCATGCTTACACATCCAACTATTCTATCTTATGTTCTCTAAAGGCCGTTAAAACTTGGGGTTAGAAATATCTTCTTGCCTCAGGAAGGCAAATTGTACTACTGATAGGGCGTATGTAGGTGCTAAAGTCTGCGAAAAGTCTTTCTAGATAGAGACAGTTCTCCCAAGAAACACTCACTGCAAAGGCTGTGTTTGTTTAAGTCCCCTTGTGAACTTGGCATGTCTTCAATTTAATTGTTGAAAAATGTTTACATCAAGATTAGAGCAGCACAAGTTCATTAATATTGAAAGATGTATACAGTGAATGAATGATTCTCCAAGAATTTTAATCTCCCTGAGTGAATAACTTCTGTGGGACTTCATTTTCCAGTTTTCTAAGATACCACACCTCACATTTGAATGTTGGCAAGTTGAGTGATACGGATTAGGAAGATCTTTCAGGCTGACGGTTACAAATGTGTCTGGCAGGAAAAGAAAACCATTTTGTTTTGAAAGTAAGGCATTAGACTAGTTTAGCAACTAGCGGTTGGCCATAGGAGGGATATGCGCATAAAAATTAGATGTTCTACAAATAAAAATTGAAATGTTCATCTTACATTAAGCAAATGAAATTAAGAGACTTTCTTCTCAGCTATAGTGGATAAGCAAGAGAAGTTGCATTTTGCTTTATCACTGTATTCAAGGAGATCTACCTTAAAACTTGTCCCTTAAATATTTCCTAGTGAGTTAATACTTCCAGAGAATATTTAGTAATCTCTAAATTTAGAAGTTATTAATAAAGGATAGTCTGAATGCCATAAAATGTGATTTAATACTTATCTAAAATACTCGTCGAGGTTATATAAAGATTGGTTTTAATATTAAACACGTATAGAACATATTTCTAAATATTAGCTCGTATAGATAATGTATTTGATTTATAAAGAGTACTATGAGACCTCTACAGCTGTTTGTACAAGGCTATTGCTACACACACACACATGATTTTTCTGCAGCCCAAGACAGTAATCAATATATGAACTCGAGCTGAAAATACAGTATATCATCATCTTTTTAAACAATTCCTCACAGAGAATAGAACTGTTTGCTCAATAAAAAAAGCAGCTGAAAAAACCTGCAAACAGCTTTTGAGTTCTGATGAATCACTTCTCAACAAGTCATTGAGCAATCATTTTCAGGCTTTCCTAACAGAAAGCTCATTTTATCAAGGCAGAGTAGGACTAAAGAGATCAGGTGTTTTCATCACGGCGATGATATGACGTGAATTTTACAAGTAAGGCAGTCCTTGCTCCAACAGAATCATCTCTGACTAAGGACAGCGTTATGGACTTCATCATTGCATCTGTTTTGGCTAGTGTGTTAAGAATTACACGATAGAGCAAATTTTTAAAAATAACTGCATTTGCCTTGCAACGATTCTTGATAATGTGATATCTATATTAATAGAGAAATTGGCTTTGTTTACCTTACATTTTTGACTCCAGTTGTTAGCCTGAAATGCTACAATATTAGCATGAGATGATAACTTTTGAATTCTTGTACTAGAAAATTTAATTTTGATGTCTAAAGTTGTCAAAGTTGACTCCGCTCATCTCTCTCTATTTTTTTTAATAGCTGATTTCTATAGGAAGCTGCTGTTCATTGAAATTAGCAAATTGATCCAGGGAATAGTGTGTGTATGAGCTCCGAGTTGTGGTGACTGAGCTCAGCACCTATGTGCATATGGACAGAACTTGTTAAGTCAGGAAAGGGAAATTGGTCTGGTGCTTGCTTCTGAGCAGGATGTGAAAAAGCAAAGGGCAGAGGTCATAGGAAGGTAACAGCTGCCACTTCATGGGAAATCCTGCTCCAAAGTGGAAAACGTAATCTTTTGAAAATATAAATACTTTGTGTAGTTTTGATTTTTTTTTTTAAGTAAAAAAGTTACAAAACAGCTGAAAGTCTAAAGCTGAGATCAACCATTTAGAGATCTTCCTATCAAAAAATTATGTATAATGAAGAAATGTTTTAATTTTTCAGAATTGCCATTTTCTGATAGGAAATATTTCTAGTGAAATATAAGTAAATGGATGAATGAGGACATCTGGTTTAAAGTGTAAATTCCTCTGGGCTAATGAAGTGTTACAGCTGAATTTCTTCTTTCTCAATTGTCTGTGCAGCCTGGCTCTCATTAAGGCAGCAATCTGTTTGTCTGTGAGTCTGAGATTATTTTCCTTTCCCAAACCAATATTATCGATACAGGAAAATAATAACAAGGTTAAGATGTTAGTTGGAAGGCAACTCCTATTCCTTAATCTATTTCTGTAATAATTTTCAAGGATGAAATTGCCAAAGGATTTATTTGAACATTAGTCTTGCATTGGCCTTCTAGTATAAAGCAGGGGAATTTTTTGGAACAAACGTTTATTGTTTTCTTCAACTCTTTTGCCCTCAGAGACTTTTTCAGCATCATTTACATGCATTTTGAACAGAGTGAGATTAAATAGCAAGTGTCTTATAAATCATGTAGTTAAATCACTCAGAATGAAGCTGACAGTTCTCAAAAAAAAATCCTGAATCAGAAATCAGAAGGAAATCAGTCTCATGTCAGGTGATAACTTGCTATGAAAACTTGGATGTGCTAAATGAAGCAGTATTTCAACCATGAAGGAATATATTTTTGTTTGTTTGTTTGCTTCTGCTATGCAGCATTTAGAAGACCTTGACAGAACTTAGAAAGATGTTATACAAACTCATCATTTTCTAACTCTTTGCCACAGGAATAGGATAAATCTCTATCACTACACTTAGTGCTTCGTGTCTTTGTTTTTCTTCGCTTTTGGAGATGTCTGCCAGTTGCTGTGTCCTTTCTCCTTGAGTTTAGGCACTGCCTGACATTTATATGCAAATTACATGTGCCTGAATGGATGTGCTGCCGCGGGAAGTCAGTGGTGAATAAAACAAGACTTAGAAGTAGGGTTATGGCACTGCTGAGGGTTTTACTGGCCATATAGGCAATTATGTAAAGAGTAACGTGTATTGGGAAATGAATCTTTAAAGGCCATCGTGTAGTTCTTACATGGAAACAAATGCTCACCTGTATTGGATCAAAAGTTTGAAAATATCTTCCTTGTTTTAAAACCAACCATTATCTTTTCTCAGTTTAAAAAATAAAGTCCTTGCTCCAAGTACAAGACAAATAATTGAAAACTATGTGCATGTTATGCATCCGGGCTGCTGTAGTGTTTTCTTTTGTCTTTTCGTTATTCAGCCCCTACTGAAGACCAGTGCATTCCCAGCCTTTTCATGTGGCTTACACGTAGCATTTTGCGCAGGTGTTGTATTGTCACAGAGAAATGCCTTTCAAATAACCTTCTCTGAAAGAGCTGATAAAATTTTACTTTCCCACTGACTGAAAAAGGTCTGTATCTATGGGATATATCAGATGTTTTCCACTTGAGGTCTAAGCAAGTTCTGTATGCCCGTCACTGGATCAATGGGAATATTTCCCTTACTACAAAGGGAGACACAAGTAGAAGATAAATGTAAACCTGGCACAGAGCTGATTACAGCTTTTCAAAAGGCAGATTAAAGCTACCAGTGAGAGGATTATCAATAACAGGAAGGCAGCTGGAAGAAATCAAGGCTCCAGTTTATCACATGCAGCAGCACATGTATTTTATTACTTTTCCTCAGGCCAGCCTCAGCAGGGGACCTCAGCGGTGCCTAAAAACTAGCACTTGGTTGGCTATTTGGGGAATGTGGCACATAAGAGTTAATGGGTTTTGCATAGCAACCACATGGAGTATATAAAAACCATTTGTAGCCACCAGAGAAAGATTTTTCTCCTCCAGATAAACTCAGACCCAAAAATCTTGTTTGTCAGCCTTTTTCTTGTTTTGTGGGCTCTTAAACCAATACATTTTCAAATGTGGATGCCTCATTTTTAGCAACTTAATACCCGCTTCACCTCCTAGATGAACTGGGTTTATTTGCTATTTTAGATTTTTTTATTTTTTTGTTGGGAATTAATATTTTTTACCATCTGTTGCATAAGGACACCTACTCTCGCCATACAGGCACTAAAATGCATTTGGTGCTGTTATATTGCAGACTTCAGAGCAGGAAGATGTGCTAAATCTTTAAAATGCTGAAGGAAAAATTTGTCTGTCTCTCCCTGCTCCCATTGTCCATAACACTGGTCTCAGATTTTGCCAGATTAGTCTCTGATGCTTTACTCGTATTTTCCTTCACTTATCTACATCTCCATGCTCAGAGCGCTCTTGGTTGATCCTACCCACTTTCTAGCCTCCCCATGGTGGTTGTCGTGCTTACCACAGAGCATTTAAACAACCATTGATTATTTGACCGGTTCTCAAGAAAGTGTTAAAAATATTGATGGACTTACCTGATCTCCCCAAATACAGCTCCTGCTCTTAGTGTAACCAGGACTTTTGTACCATCAGGGCCTCCAAGGACTTGAACTTCACCCTGTTTGATAATGTACATCTCTCTGCCAATCTCTCCCTGGGCGCACAAACACGTAAAGATCTCATTATTAGTAGGGCAGTGGTTTTTTGTTAGAATAATCTGACAGGCTCTCCTCTAACTATCATTCCACTCTCTCATAAGCAGGTTTACCTGTATTATGGAGAAATAAGTGTTTGTGCTGCTTTTCATAGCACTGGGCACAAGCACAAGGACTGACTTTGACAGATCCAATTGTGATGTGAGAAAAATATTTGAACAGGAGTAAGACTATCTAGGCCAGCTTGGAAAGAGAAGGCTATATATTAATCAGGATTGTAGCAGTCATTTCCATCAGCTGTTCTGGTGGAAACTAAATTACCGCAGCAGAGTATTTAATAACAGAGAAGTGCAAAAAAGCCCATGCTTCATGGTCTAAATGTTTCAGATTTTACACTATTACTTTTAATTATCACTTACCTAATTTAAAAGGAAAGTAAGAATAAACAGTCATCCAAAACTGTCAACTTTTATGTAATCACTAGATGCTTTAAGAGATTATTGGTTTATTTATTGTATTCCACTAGGATTCAAGTGTGTGACATCAGTATATACAATAAAAAGCAGGCAAACTGGAGTAATATAGTGGACTTCACAAGCATGATCAGAAAAACCCTCACAACATCTCAGCAAGGCAGGCAAATTACTATTTTTTCACTCGTGCAATAACTGAGGCAAAGGAGTAATTTCATTTGAAAAGTGAAAAGGCAACAGGACTGAAAACATAGTTCTTGCACTTCCTCTCCTTTCATTTGCTCCTCCAAGCCAGCGTGCAGAGCCTCCACAGTACAGTACGATGAGGCCAACATACATCCACGGAGGAGGTAGTTCCAACAGGATTTTATTCCCTGCTACCTGTTACAACATTAGCAGGATTACTGTGGTTGTTGACCACATAGTAGATCTATACAAGTGAGAGGCCTTTGAGCTCTGAATCAAGCTGGAATAAACTGGTACTTCAGTTTCTCATAATCTGTTGTTGAGAACTGTTTGCATCTGACTGCAGCATCAAGAGCTTTAATCTGTTGCTGTCATTTCTTACTGGGATTGCTCTTTGAAGGAACACACTTGATCCCTGGTGCATTCACAGATGTTTAACTTCCTACACTCTGGAGTCGGTGAGACTAACTCAGGAATAGTGTGGCCAGTAGGAGTAGGGATGCAATTCTCCCCCTGTACTCGGCACTGGTGAGGCCTCACCTCAAGTACTGTGTGGAGTTCTGGGCCCCTTGCTTCAAGAAGGATCTTGAGGTGCTGGAGCGGGTCCAGAGGAGAGAGATGAGGCTGGGGAAGGGACTGGAGGGAAAGTCTTATGAGGAGAGGCTGAGGGAGCTGGGGTTGTTCAGCCTGGAGTAGACTCAGGGGGCACCTCATCACTCTCTACAACTACCTGAAGGGAAGTTGTAGTCAGGTGGGGGTTGGGCTCTTCTCCCAGGCATTTAGTGACAGGACTGAGGGCACGGCCTGAAGCTGTGCCAGGGGAGGTTTAGGTTGGATATTAGGAAGCACTTCCTCACAGAAAGGGTGATCGGACATGGCAATGGACTGCCCAGGGAAGTGGTGGAGCTGCCACCCCGGAGGTGTTTAAGGAAAGATTGGATGTGGCACTTAGTGACATGGTCTAGTTGACGTGGTGGTGGTGTTAGGTCATAGGCTGGACTTGATGATCTCAGAGGTCTATTCCAGCCTTAATGATTCTGTGATTTGCGAGGAAGATCATATGCTTAACTCTTGGAGGGAAAAGGCCTTTAGTGAACATGCAGGGGCAGAACTGCTAAAGACAAGTTAAGGGGTTCTGATGGTCACTTCTGGCAGTGGTATGAACTGTGGGACACTTGCCAGAACAGCACTGCTACTTCATCACCCCGGCGCTTTAATTACATCCTACACTGCCTATGAAAATGTTTACATGCCTTCTGATAGGAGACTTGGGCTCACTTGATCAGGAGCTGAGCTATCTCCTTGTGTTACTATCATCAGGCCATGTTTGAATCAAAATGCTAAGAGAAGGTAGGTGTGTTTGCTAAGGGACAGTGTGACAGATTTCAACTGGACAGCTGGAGATGGCTCAGAGCGATGAATGAAGGCAGAGCGCGATCAGATCCTGCTGTGAGGAGCAGTATGGGATGTGGTGTATTTTCTGCAATCTTGGATAATTCAAATTAGTTTCTGAATGCACAAATGAAGCACATGCCAAGCATCATACATTGAGATCTGTAGGCTAGGTTTGTATGTATATATGTATTTAAAAAATTAAGCTTGCTTCATTTTAAATATTAAAACTTTGTGATGTATCATTAGATAAGCCATATTTACATTAAATACTTTCCCATATCATTATAATTTTATGTATGATAATGTAAGTAATAAAATCCAGATTGTCTTGTTCTAGTTTGAAATTTGAGAGCACATTTGTTACTATTATTACACAGAGTAGCTTAATTAACTTTTATGCTATCTAAAGGACTCAGGATTAGTTTTCTTGAAAGGACACTTGACCGATATCTGAACTATTTGTCTAAAATAGGTACTATAGTTAGTATTTGAAAGAGACAACAATGCTCACCTTTTTGCAGACGAAGTCTCCAGGTAAATACACAATGGATTTCAACCTTAGCAGCATGTCATATATCATCTGGGTATCGCACCCCTGTTAAAATAGAATTGATTGCTCTAGTAATTCAGTAGCACAAGTGACTGTTAGCGCTTACACTGGGCAGCAAAACCCAACAGTACGTGAATGATCCAGGGATTTGTAAGTGGAATGTGAACTCAAAACATGATAAGGATTAGCTTTTAGAACAGAAAAAAGACTGGAAGAGTCATCATTTCTCCTCAATTTCAACCACTTTGGGTTGGGCATCTCTTCATTTTTTACAAAGTAAGCTTCTGTACATCTAAATGCACTGTGGAAGCTCAGTGAGTGTTACATTCAGAGCTTTATGGGGCTTTTAGGTGAATTATTTATACTGATCCAGCGGGAAAAAAAAGATTATGTTAAATGTTGGTATGAATCTATGAGTTCCACATCTTCGGCAAATGTGGCAGAAACCATGCAGCTCTGTGATGTTTATATGGAGATACCATGTGATTTCCTGCAATTATCCTAAGGAACAAATTAACGTTAAGGTTACTGTGTGTCAAATCTACTTCTAAAAGTGCGGTGTCTCCTTGGTTGTGGTGCCAGAAATCCAACCTTAAGTACCACATTTCAATTATATCTCTGGAAAACTATCATGATGATAAAGAGAAAGCTTTTTTCCACAAAAAAAGTTATTAAAAAGTAGCACTTACTACAGCAAAGTTATGTTGCCAGAACACGGCATTTGTGACCTCTGCAAGGTGGGCTGTAGTGAAATTTACATTCTGCTATATCTGCCTCTTGAGATTAGTTATACTCTGAAATCACTTACAGTCCGACGGTAACATCAGCTTTCATATGTTGCTATAACAGGAATGTCTTATAATCTTTATATAAAGATTTATATAATCTTATAATCTTTTTATAAAATCTCTGCTTTGACACAAAAATTCAAAGGCAGGGCCTTGTCCTTGTCCTGACACCTCCATTAACTGAGATATTTCTTACATTTTGCCTTCTGTATTGATAGACATGTTGTGAAGTGTGGCAAGATGCACAAAACAAGGTTTCTGTCTCAGAAATAACACACATTCCTGCATTCTCTTGTAAAAGTACTTGCTTTGAATAAGTCAACTTTGTTGACAATGGCAAAGTTCACATCGATTGCAATGGCTAATTGCATTTTGAGGGGCATCTGCTCCAGTAATTCTGATTCATCTGTAAAAAAAAAAGGAAAGGTAAACTTTGTTAAGCAATGTAGAGGAAGAATGAATGAAAGAACATCAATCAAAATGAGTATTATACAGAACAATGACTTTATGGAGCTATTCTAGCACTTAGGAGTTCAGATGAGGAAGCTAACAGGCTTTTACTAAGATGCTGTCTTTTAAATTACGTATCTTGTCTAAAGTTATAACCAGAACATTATATAAACAAACAGAACTTGTGAAGTAGTTTCATATTGCTATGGAGTTTTTCTCTTTTCTAAAGTAAATTGAATACCCTCCTCTCAATTCTCCACGTGCAATTCAGAAAAGGAGAAAGGTGAATTTCAGCCTCTCTCTGTATCTGTACAACCACCCTCTCTGGGAGTTGCTATGTAACTGGACTTGGAAAGCCTTACCCAGCATTCCCTGAGAATCCCATGTGTACTCGTACCAAGTTCGAACGCGATTTTGAACCAGTTTTGGAATAGAGTAAGTGTTCATGTAGGAGACAGTGTTGTCCATACAGGAGCGGTAGTAGTTCTGTCCTGCTGTAGCTGCTCCAATTACATCTCTCATCTGCAAACACCAGTTGTTGTTACTACGCATTTCAGCAATTATACTCTTGATTTGAATACCTTGTCAACAACATATAAAAAAAGTAAAACACGTTTGCAACATCACTGATTAATTACACATTCAGCTGCATGTTTTGAATAGGTGCTTCATATGCTTTTTCAGAAGTGTTACAGATTTTGTCTAATTGTGTTGGGAAGTCTGTATTTATGATTTTAAAGATTTTGACTTACTCTTCTGTCTCATATTTCTGGACATGGGTGAAAAATACTGATCATGCTTTTCTTAAAAATCCGTAATAAAGCTACTCTGTGTTTGATGTGCAGTGCAAGTCAGAAGTGAAGTCAACTGGGCTAAATTTCTCTAATAACATCAGTTGACACCAGTAGAATTAAGATTCTGCCACTGTTTAAATAGTTAAGAAAACCTAGATCAGTCCTAAAAATGCAAATTGAGCTGAAACCTTTACATTTTTAGTGCAGGAAGATCATAGATTCATAGAATTCATAGAATGGTTAAGGTTGGAAGGGAGCTTAAAGATCATCTAGTTCCAATGCCCCTGCCATGAGCAGGGACACCCCCCACTAGACCAGGTTGCTCAAGGCCCCATTCCACCTGGCGTTGAACACTTCCAGGGAGAGGGCACCCACAACCTCCCTGGGCAACCTGTTCCAGTGTCTCACCACCCTTACTGTGAAGAATTTCTTCCTGACATCCAGTCTAAACCTACCCTCTTCCTGCTTGAAACCATTACCCCTTGTCCTATCACTACAAGCCCTTGCAAACAGCCCCTCCCCAGCTTTCCTCTAGGCCCCTTTCAGATACTGGAAAGCTACTATAAGGTCTCCCTGGAGCATCCTCTTCTCCAGACTGAACAGACCCAACTCCCTCAGCCTGTCCTTATAGGAGAGATGCTCCAGCCCTCCGATCATCCTTGTGACCCTCCTCTGGACCTCTTCCAACATTTCAATATCTTTCTTATGTTGAGGGCTCCAGAACCGGACACAGTACTCCAGATGGCATCTCACGAGAGCAGGATAGAGGGGGAGAATCACCTCCCTCGACCTGCTGGTCATGCTTCTTTTGATGCACCCCAGGATATGGTTGGCCTTCTGGGCTGCATGTGAACATTGCTGGCTCATGTTCAGTTTTTCATTGACTGACACCCCCAAGTCCTTCTCCTCAAGACTGCTTTCAATCCATTCTCTACCCAGCCTGTATTTGTGGTTGGGATTGCCCCAACCCAGGTGCAGGACCTTGCACTTGACTTTGTTGAACTTCATGAGGTTGGCACTNGGACCTTGCACTTGACTTTGTTGAACTTCATGAGGTTGGCACTGGCCCACCTCTCCAGCCTGTCCAGGTCCCTCTGGATGACATCCCTTCCCTCCTGTGTGTCCACCACGCCACACAGCGTGGTGACATCAGCAGACTTGCTGAGGGTACACTCAATTCCGCTGTCCATATCGCTGACAAAGACGGTAAACAGCACTGGTACCAGTACTGACCCCAGAGGGATGCCACTTGTCACTGCTCTCCATTTGGACTTTGAGCCGTTGACCACAACTCTTTGAGTGCCACTTCGTTATCCAGCAAGTGGTCTGTCCATGTTTTTCCAGTTTGGTGACCAGGATGTCATGCGGGACAGTGTCAAACGCTTTACTCAAGTCCAGGTAGATGATGTTGGTTGCTCTTCCCTTGTCCGCTTGTGCTGTAACTCCATCACAAAAGGCCACCAAATTTGTTA
Organism: Baryphthengus martii; assembly: GCA_013396935.1. Classification (NCBI taxonomy): domain Eukaryota; kingdom Metazoa; phylum Chordata; class Aves; order Coraciiformes; family Momotidae; genus Baryphthengus; species Baryphthengus martii. Next base: position 60,981 of record VWZK01000603.1, read on the forward strand.
GGCACGATCTGCCTCTGATGGAGCCATGTTGATTACCAATCACCTCTTTGTTTTCCATATGCCTTAGCAGGGCCTTTAGGAGGATCTGCTCCATGATCTTTCCAGGCATCATTTAACATTCCAACACCAATGTGATTTAGTTTTTAGAAAGTGGTGATTTAATGTTCGTAGATAGTCCTTCTTCAGAAGCGTGACTCCATTGCCATGTTTTTAGTAGAATGGCTTCATACTGCAGTGGCCAGGGATTTGTGTGCCAGTGGGCTGAATTCTGCTCTCTCTTACAGACATACAGTTGACTGCAGTAGGAATAACAGTTTTTTAGTCAAGTATGCTAAACCAGGAATAACTCAGTAATCTTAAGAGCTCTTTCGAGACAGGAGTAATAACAAACTGCACTGAAGCTGCTTGTGTGTTAAAATGTAAGGTTTAAGTCTGTAAATGACTATACTGGCTGCAAGAACAAATCTGCAGAATTCTGTGCTTTCTTTGAGAGTTATATCAATTTAGGAAAAAATTAGGAATACGCAAATTCTTGTAACTCAAGAGTACTTGTACTCAAGCTTAATACAATGTACTTAAATTCAATAGCTTTCCATAAAAAAGATTTTATATTAATTCCTTTGTTTTATTTTTGGTAATTCTTGTTTGTGGATGGATTTTAAATCCTATAGGCAGGAGTCTGTTTCATGATGGATGTATCTTCTTTCGCTTCTAAACAGCTAGAGGCATGTGCAATTTTTAACTGTTCGGTTGAACTTTTCAAATCCTGTATTCAAAATGAAAATTAAATTTCTGTTTTCATCTTTATATCTTCATAATAATCCTTTCAATAACATACATGTACAAATCAAAAAGTCTGGAATGATTTCTCCAGGAATCCGATAAGACAGTCTCACACAGGAACCATGGCATTTTAAAACTTACAGATCTAAAGCCCAAGTTTAGTAGTTACAAGCCAGAGATATTTAAGTCATATTCATTTGGAAATATAACTTGATTTTCTGTGCTGTGAGGCGTTTTTTTCCTCTTGCCAAATGAGAACCAAGAGGAATAGATAACAGTTAATTTTCAGGTTAACAAACCTATTATAATTTATGGAAGAGAGCAGAATTCTAGTTTGACAAAAATTATGGGATTTCCATTAACAGTATTTTATTTGCAATAGTATAAAATGTGTCTTATTCAATAATTTGTACATATTAATATCATACTTACAATTATAATTTTTATATCAGACTTAACAGTATAATGTGCATGCTAAGGAACTGTCTCCTTGACTGTGGGGAAGAAAAAAGAATTATACATCATTTCAAGAATCATCTGTATCCTGCAGAGCCTTGGCTTTAAATATCTTCTGTGCAAAAGAGCTACAAAACCGGGAACTGATTAAACACCTGTATTTGTCAGGAGAGTAAGTACAGATGACAGTTAAATAGAGAGACATTGAGATGGAAGCTAAACTTTTCCCCAGAACTAAACTCCATTAAATTGACTGTATTATCACTACATCACAGTAATTTGAATGTACATAGTTATTGATTTTTTGATGTACCTGACCAATTAAGCTGGAGAAGACGAAGACACCCAAGAAAAAATTTAGCAGTTGAAAAACTATCTCGAACAGAGTTTGTGGTTCTGGAAGGCCGCCGATGGTGATTAAAGTGCGAACTGCCCAGTAGTAACACCTCAGATACCTATGGATACAGACAGCATTTTGTTATTGGCTATAGGAACCATAGCTATGGTAACGTTAAGCATGTACCTACCTGAGCTGAGCATTTCAGTGATGTTTATTAGTCCAAAAGACCTTCGGCTTTTTTTTTATAAAGAGTTATGATTTTACAAATGGTAGCTATGTAAATCGTATTAAGCTGAGTGTTTTCACTGACAGCAAAATAAGAATATATGGGAAACGCGGCAGTTACTTACTGTTCTCCACTAACTCTGTGCAGCATTATAGAAGACTTCTGCAACAAATTGCCAAGGTGGACATTACAGTGTTAGGATGCTGTCAGTGAAGATGCCATGATTTTAAAGGCTGTGTAAAAGTGTTAGACACCTCCCAAAATCTATCTGTAGCATACCAGATGCACGTGCATCTGAAGGTCTCTTCTGTGGCTTCACTTGATGACACTAGTATGAAGCCCTAATTTTGTTGGTGAGGATAGTCATACTATCTTTTTAAAATCTTTATGTATAAAGTACCGTGAGATCTCTAAGATTCTTTTTAAAATTTCATTCTAGAACATGGCTCCTCTAGTAATACAGCATCCCTCCTACTGTTCAGTGGGGATTGATTAATTAGATCAAATCATTGTTGTGAATGTGCTATCACTCTCTTCTTGTCTGACCTAACAGGTAATTGGTTTAGGAATATTTTTAAAAGCTTCCTATTAATTAGAATTTGACTTCCTAAGTCTCTGCACAATCAGACTTCAGCTTCACTAATGATTAGGAGTAGAAGTTCATTTTCCTTAATTCTATGGTGAGATTTTCTATTATTTCATCTATGACTATTGCTTCCGAAGCAATGATGATTCCTTTTATTTGTTGAATTTTAATGAGTTTGAAATTTTAAAAAACCAAACCAAACCAAAAACCACAGAGGAAATACTTTTGGAGATGTTTGATTTGCAATAGTCTTGCATGCACCTTTTCATGCGTGCCCTGAATCTGAGGCCACCTGATCTGCTTGTAGACATTAGGTGTACATTTTAATTCGCGTGGCCTCCACTTTTAAAGTCTTATTAAGGTGTGAACTCCACTCCTATTAATAAATGGTCCATGTAACAATACCATTGGAGGGTCGATTTTGTGCAAATATGAGAAAATAAACTCAAAATAAAAACTAATTCCAATAAGGGTTTTTATTTAAGGAACTTAAAAGTGTTTCTAAGTCTTTCACCTAAAATACGAGGCTTTATCAAGTAATCGTTTTTTGCTTTTCATTGCAAAAAATTTCTTGGTTGCAGATTAATGAAATACAGTAACAGTGATCACTTTTCCTGTAGTTTTCTATTATTAGATTTTAACAGCCAGAACAGCCTGTTTTCATTCAGAGTCCTTAAGTCAAAAAATTGATTGCTTATCTGCTGTCATATCATTTTTCCTTGTTAGAGGTGCAAAATGAACAGCTGGATTACACTGCTATAGTATTTTCACAAAATTTTCAATATGTTCACAAAATACCATCACCTATGCATATTTCCAGCAAAGTATGCGTGAGTGGCAGCTTTCTCTTAGTCTTCTGTAGCATACATAAATAGTAAGAAAAAGCTTCAGATCTGTTTTGGAAGAATTGCAGCTTTGAGCATGAAATGATGTTTCTAACTTGTCTGAACCTAATTAGCATATAAAGCATATTAAAGTCATCTTCATTTGCCATAACTTACAATTCAGTAGAGCTTGAAACGTGTATAATGGATTAATATGTACTATTAAAAGTAAAGAAATTAAAAGTAAGGAAATCAGCATTACTTCTGTGTGAGTTACCATAGGAATCAAAAGTAATTAACCAGCTCCTTCACCCCAATGGCCTTGGATGCCAAGCTTGCTAAATCCACCATGGTAAACAGTATAATCTTCATTCTGGGAATGCCTACAAAGAATGAAAGCAGCTCCTCAAAGGAATTTAGGGGTCACGTTCTTCTTTGCAGTGTTGTATATCCAAAATATGAGAGATTTTTTTCAGTTGCTTTTTTCCCCTTCTGATAGATGTAGTTAATGCAGTATATTCTTCTGTAATTTTACTTCAAAAAAACCTTTCTACTGGCAAAGTCACATTATATTCACTATCTCTTAAGCACAGGTTTTATATTTTCTCCATTTACGCATTTTAGTATGTTTAGTTTAATCTGAAATGAAAGTTACACAGTTGAAAGATAAAACAGCTTTTTTTTTTTTTTGCTTTTTTTTTTTTTTCCCCTAAGAAGGCTAGAAATGAGATTGTAAATTTTCTTTAACGAAACCCGGAAAAAGCAGACTCCTATTTCAACAATATTAGCAGCTCTGCTTCCTACTAGCTAGTGTCTGGAAAACATCATTGTTCACCATATGTCTTACTAGACTGCTTATAAAATTACTGTTGAAGCAAACAACATGAGACAAGAAAGGAATTTTCCTTTGTACAACATAAACAATCTGTTTATCCTTCAGGCAAACTACTAGTTTTTTCCCTAAAACAAGTCTTAGGTGTGAAATCTTTCAGAAGCACTGAAATATGTAGTAATATTATGCCAATACATGCATCTTTTTCATAAAAACCCATTTGAGAATACACTAAACTTCTTACATAGTTCTGGTTAATACAGGTAAATCAAATCCTTGTGCACGTAGCTCTCAAGTTTTAAGGTGATATTGCCATGTTTGTATCAGCCCAGGAAGCATTGTTTCAGGGCTATCACATTTGATTCCTCTCAGCTTACAACCAGGATGGGTTTAAGCAGAGTAAGGAAGTGTCCTTTATAAAATGCTTTAATGATCTTCTTCTTAGTACTTCCTTTTCTTGAGTGACTTTTTCATAAGATGGCTGTGAGTGTGATGCTCTCAGACAGAACGGTGTAAGCTATACAGCTTTTATCTAAAAAGTACAACTGCAAGTAGCAGGTCTGAAAGCATTAGGTCTGTCTGACATACTGATGAGTCGGGCTGTGCATTCAGAGATTGATGGCACCAAACCGCCTCTGTATAGCAAGCGCTGTGCGTGTGACGCATCAGACATATTGCAAGTGCCATGTATAGCTGATAACCACGAGACACCTTTTAAGTCACGTCAGTCTTTTTGCACATTGGGCAGTGCATAGCAGGGAAGTAGAGTTGAGTGAAATGTAAAATATTCTTGTCCGTGATAAACAAAAAAGACTTTCTTTCCTGTTCTCTAGGCTGTTCTGAAGAAGCGTTAAAAACTTGAAGAGTGAGTAAGCGCTCTACTTGCAGAGTTTTCAGGTTGCTTACTCTTAGTTACCTTGTTTTTTTAATTATGAGGCAGGTACTCCCAAGAACGACATTCACAAAAATAACCATAATGGAAATTCGTTCTGCATTTTTCTTGTCAGATTTCTGGAAGCCTTGATCCTGCAAATAAATATCTGTGTATAACTTCGCTTAAATGGTCCCACAGAGCTCCATGACCCTGCATGCACGTGTCTGACTGCAGTACTCAAGCCGTGTATTTTAGTGGTGTGCATTTACTTCAGACATGTCATTTTTTTTTGAGAGACAACCCTAATTACACAAAATCAATGCAGCTTTCCACAAAGTGTGTTTTACTTTTAAAGGCTATTTTCTTGCCCTTCAAGATGGTGACTTCACACCAAACTCATGAAGTCTGACAAAAGTAGAGTCAAGAGGAGCATGTCTCCAAGAGAAACATGAGAAGTTGTTTAAAGGGTGATTTATGACAGCAGTAGTATATTATATGTGGTTTTGCAAAGAATGTAATTACGGAACAAATTGAGCTTCTGTGACTTTAACTGTATTGTGGCCTCTGAAAGAAATGAGCCATCATCCATCTGACTCTACTAGATATGTTTTTATATAACTACACACAAAATATGTTACGACTTTGCTATTTTCTCTTGCTTTCTTTCCATGATTGTAATGAATGTCCCTTACTTGGCACCCAGCCTAGTGCTGTCACAAGGAATTTGTGGAAAAGTGTGCCAATATCCAGTCCCTCCCACAGGGTACACTCTACCACATGTTTAAGCAAGACCTTCTCAAAAGATCAGAGAAAGTGGGTAGAATTTTTTCAGACCAATCACCATGGTGTTTAGAGAGACTAAAATGTTGCATGTTAATGACACAATGCTGTGTAACAAAAAAAAATTCTACTCCTCTTGATTCCTTGGAGGGATTGTTTTGCAATCCTTCTAACAGTTCCCATGTGCATATGCAATCAGTAAGTTTAATTTATGACCCTTGTTACTTTCTAAATGTTTAATTAACTTAGTGCTTAGCACTGACTCATAAACCTATAAAAGCTGAACGTGGTGAACTGATTATTCACTGCACCTGCCCTTCAAATATATGCTAGTAATGAAAGCTGCTAATCAGCACTTATGGTGCTAAAAGTTTGCCATCCTGGCACTTGTAAACTAAGGCCATACCCTCCAAGCAAAAGCAGGGGGAAAGGAGGCGGTTGCAAGAAGGAGCAAAATCAATAAAAATCTCTTGCAGGAGAAAAGTACTCACATATTTCCTTCACCATCGTACACCCATCTGGTGCTGCCAAGTCCTTCGTAGTCTGAAGCCCAATAATACAGGCATGCGTTGATGTGCAAGATAAACAGCAAGTATCCAGTTGTTCGAATCACCCTATAAAAGCCAACAGATTCCTGTAAAAACACTTACATTTTTCCTTCCTTTTAGTATGGAACCCGTTGCTTCTTTGGATCAACAATATTTATGTTAAGCATCCACTAAGTAGTTCCCCACTTGTACTGATTCTATTAAAAAGAAAGCTGGCAGTTACCTATTGCTCACATTTGTCCAAGGTCAAATAAATGTCTTTCCTAGAACATTTGGCACAGGGTAATTTTTAAATTATGGTACTCTGAGGACTTTATAATCCACTTCCTTAACTGGCTATGAATATTTACAGAAATTTGAAGCTGTATTAATGAGGCTAGAGGGTACAAATGAATGTGTTTGCCAACTCTGCTAAAGGTAGGCTCTGAACTTGTGAGCCACGGCCAAGAAATGTCTGAGGTCAGTAATGAACTGCTTTACAAGAGCTATGCTAGGAAACCTGCAGTAGATCCGCTAAATAGTATGATTTAGTGGCTACAGCGGGAGTTATGTTTTTCCTTATCCCAGTTCTTATGCCTATGGCCAGTTCTTTGGAGAATACCAATGATGAACTACTTAAGCACCAAGCAGCTTTCTGTTTAATACAACAATGATCTCATTGTATACCCTCTCTTTGGTGCATGGGGATCAAAAGAAAGATCTCCTGGATTTATCTGTCCATTCAAATATTGATACAGGCAAGGCATAAATAAGCAGGAAAAGTACAGGGCTTGCCTAAACACAGGGAGGCTAGTACATTGTAAGTTTATCTGCTACAGCTAGAATTCAGTGCAGTTTACGGTGCATAGTAACTGAACTCATGGTTTTATGAAAATTTAGTAAGATCTAACTGAATTCTGTCTATAAACTAAGTTAATGGGAGGTGACATCTCTGTGGTTGCTTTTGTATTAAGCATTCCTTTGCTGGTTCTTCAGGTGCCGTTATATGCCCTCCTTTGCCTTTCCACGCCATAGGGCAATCTGCCTACATATACTCTTTAGGATGTTGACAAATGAATGCTGCTTCTCTGTTTAGATGTTGGTGTGCTTCCAGGACAGCTCTGTTTAGAGTTGCAAGGTATTGCAAAGAGCAGATAGCTGATGTGATCTAGTCATGGTGCAATATTGACCATGCTGCATCTTGTGCATGAGTTTTAGTCCATGTGAGTGAACTCCTGAGGTCTGGAAGCCTTTGCTACCATATATA
>VWZK01000604.1:0-14312 GCA_013396935.1 Baryphthengus martii
TTGGACTAGATGACCTCTGAAGGTCCCTTGCAATCCAGACAATTCTATGATTCCATGATTCTATGACTTGGGTTAGATGGGAACTGTTTTCTACGTCAGAAAGAGCTCTAGTTTTCTGGAACGTGTATGAAAAACATTCATTTTTGAAACCAGTTGACTTTGTAGTAAATCAGTATCCTACTCCAGGTTGTCTCTAGGTATGAGTTTGGCACCCTGGAACGCTTCCATCTATGTGTGTGCTGAGTGGTGCAAGTTCCTGTTGTTACTTTCATCTCTGTGAAGCTGCACAAAGCTTCATGAAATCATGTTGTCTTGCTCAGAAGCAAGCTTACAAGGCTCTTAAAAGTAATTTCAAGGAAGGAATCAGACTGCATCAGTCTACCCTACTGCAAGTATCATGGCACTTTTCATATCTGTTTAAAGGAAACTGATATTTTTCTTAATTCTGTTGGAATTCCAGGTGGCTTTCTTTATGTTAATGAGAATAAGGAAACTCGTCCTTGAGACACATCTCTCCGTTTTTTGTTTTTTTTTGTTTTTTTTCCCTGGCCATGGAGGGGGAATATTCTCAGACTTAAAGGAATATTATAATGAAGTTTAAAAATGAGTAATTGGTTGTCTTATTTGGGGGTTTATTTTCGCCTTTCTTTCTTACCAAGTATCTTGCAGTGTGAAGACAAGAACTCCAGATGTTAAGAACTTGAGTTCCCAGTACACTGGGGAAATTAGAATGGGTGATCAAGAATCTGATGAAAATAAGGACTCTTTGTAGCACTGTCATAAAAGATGAACTCTTGTTTGATCACAGGTTATGTATTTAGTTGGCAAATAAAAGCCTTTCTAAATTTTAAAAGTCATCTCTGTCTTGAAATTCGGTGAATGCTTTTCCTCACGAGGTTAGGAAAAACATTCTCTAAACCATGTTCTGTATTTATTCATCAAAAGGGCTATATGAGTAAACCTCTCTCAAAGCAAGAGTAGCTGAAGGGAGGTAGCAAATCACAAATGGCTTTTTTTTATATAAAAATCTTTATTTATGAATGGTTTTGTGCTCATATATGCTCTAAAGGATGATTTTTATTTTTATGTTTTTGTCTTTCCTGTGCTCCCAGGGCAGTAGAAAAAACCTAGTGTAAGCATTTGTGATATTCCTTTTATATGATTTTTCTGCTAGGCAGATGCATCTAGGGGACACATATCTCTCAGGCAGACAAGAATACTTGTCAATTCGAGGAGACAAGCTGGTGTTCATCTAAGTAGGAAGTTTGTAGGAAATCTACCACATAATTTGGTGCTATATTTCTGAATATAGGGTAAAAACTTTGGTGGGATGGGGAGCCAGAATCAGTTATAATTTAGAGGAAAACTTGTCCCAGCAGCACTGAAATTCTGGAGTGGTTTGTCAGCTCTGATCATGTGGAAAATTTCACTGTCCTCTTTTATTGAATTCTTGAGGGAAAGGTGGAGTAGGATGAGGGTGAAGAATAAGCTCCTGATGCCAAGGCAACAGTTGGCAGCTAACCACGTTATTTAGTGTTTTATTTCCTTCGTGACCTATTGTTGTCTGCCTTGACCTCAGTTTGAGCTTTTAGGCCCTGGCAACAATGAGATCAGATTAGATTAACTACTATATTGTTTAGAAAAAAATCACTAGACTGATAAATACAGAAGTTCAGCCTAGCTTTCTAACCTGATTTTTTTCAACCAAAAGCTAACCCGACAGATAGTCTTGAACAAAAATACTTCATTGTTTCACTCCTCGCTGCTACAATAGCAGAAAGTTTTCTTTTAGTGGATTTCAGATTTATACTTCAAGGTTAAAAAACCCTGATTTGTCCTCAACACCACTTGTTAATGTCAAGGGTTTAAGGCGTGCTGTGTATATCCCATCGATTGCTGGAAACGAATATATTCCTTTTTAAAAAGGTATGGTGTAGAGATTATTCATTTTACCACAAATTATGATCTTGTATGTGATGTATTCTTTTTCATTAACCCCCTCCCCAAATATATTGACAAATTCTGCTTGGCTACTCAGTTCAGTCACAAGGTTCCGTTTCCTTGACATAGCTGAGAGCAGAACCTGGGGCAGAAATTCCCTGGGTTATCCAGCGGTGATTGTGTTTACAATCCATTTTGGAAAAAAATAATTAACAATTTATGGGGAAGAAGTTAGTAAACTTAGTTATAAGAGGCAAGCGTGTATTAATAAGAACTGCATTTTAGAGTTTGGGAGAAAGTTTTCCTGTTAGTGTCTTCAGTATCACTAAAAGCAGAGAGGAATGCTTGAAGACTAATTTAAAAACTAAACAAACAAAAGCCATTATCAGCTTCTGTGACCAGGGCTTGAAAACACTAAAGTCTTGTTGTTAGAAGCCTGGTGCTGCTGTTAGGACTGCAGGCTTTCAGTAAGCTTGGCTTGGCAAAGCTGTTGAGCCCTCCCAAAAACCATCAGCAAAATAGACATCTTGAGTAATGAAGCATTAAATCTTCTTCGCCGCCCCCCCCCCACTCCTCCTCTCAATTTTTAATTTTATTTTATGTTTCAGAACTGATTTCCCCCCCCACCCCCCCATGTAGTCCCTCTTCCTGGTCAGGGTTATGTGGTAAGGGAATCTTGTCATTAAAGTAAGTCTTGAATGCACTTTCTTCTCAGCTGAGGCTGCTGTGACATTCCTTCACTGGTAGGCAGTGCCTTTTAATTGAGTCACAATAGACTCAGGAGCTGAAGTGGTGAGAATTCTGTTGCTGATTCCCTCACTCATTGTGGGCTAAAGTGGTGAGCTGGGTGCTAAGACCCAAAAACCTGACGTTGTTGGGATGTAGACAGAAAAAAGCTAATACAGGTAATTTTATTTCAGTATCAGTAACTGGGCGTATCTAAGTGAAATCTGACTTCTGCCCAGTGATTATTCCTTAACATATTGGACAAAGCAAATGTTTTCCCCTGCGAGATTCTGGGCATTGTGTGGAGCATTGTACATGCTCTATCCCTGGTGGGGTATCAGCACCTTGTGTTTTCTCAGTATCGTGCTGGAGCTTCTGGGTAGCTGCCACTATAGTGGCTCTCTGGATATTGCATGTTGTCAGGAAAACTTGCTGCTTTCAAAAACCCACTTAGGTATACAAAACAAATGTGAATCAGAGAGCGTTTCATGTGAAAACCAGCACAACACTTGCTCTTTCAGTGAAAGGCCTTCCCTGAAGAATCACGTCTGGTTGTGTGGTAATTTGGCAATACCATTATGGTCCTGGTTTGCCCAGTACTGTTTAACAATTGAAAGCTGTATAGTTTCTCACTGTTGGTAAGAACTTCTCCCATTGTAGTATTTATTATTCTTCATCCTTTTTGTTTTTTCTCATGGTGCACCTCTTGTTTTTATAGTTCTTTAATGGAGAGGTGCTGTGTCTTCTAGTCTGTTTCCATAGAAACACCCAATTAGAAGAGTAATTTGAAGCGATTGAGACATTCTTAAAGAGAAAGGTGGAGGGGAAGGGGGAAAAGGGAGGTTTGGGCTGGCAAAATGCAAACAACATTGCCTACCTTCTGCCAGCAATTTCCTAACACTCATCTGTAAACTCGTATCTGATTGTACATCTTGCACCCATTTAGTTTGAGCTACGTCTGTAATGTATTTCAAAAATATAATTGAATCTGGTGCTCAGCATATATGATGTTAATGCTTGGAATGTGAGAATGTTTTGCTGTTGCATTGCTTCTTTCATATGTTTGGTTTGTTTTTTTTTCATCAGGAAGTGGCCAAGGCATTGAGCTCAAAAGGGGAGGGGAAAATAATTGAGACATCTTGCTCTTCCCAGCACCTCACATATATATGTATATATATGTATATATATACATATATATATATATGTACATACATACATACTTGTAAAGTACTCACATGTAAATCTGTACTTTAATGTACTCACAGTTTGCGCACACCACTTTAATTTCCATTTTCCTCATACAGTGATGGGACCTTTTCAGTATTTTCTTTACCAAGCATCATCTAGGTTGACCAGAAGGTTCCTTGCTTTCCTTCTCTATTCTAGATCTGTCTTCCAAGACTCGCAACAACAAAAAACCCAAAACAACTAAACAAATCCAAATCAAATAAACAGAAGTTTGTTTCCTTGCTTCCCCTCCTACAAAAGCCACCCCAAACCAAACAAATCTACATAAAGCCCACTCTCAAACCCCCATTTTCAACAAATGCTTTCACGCAGGACTGTGTTAGAAATCTGGTCTTCTTTAGGGAAGGCCATTGCAGAAGTGAGCGAAGAGTCATGGTTGACCTCTACTCAGATCTTCAGCAAGGTAACCAGGGTGGACACTGGAAGCCTTTTGGCTGGCAGACTTCCAGCCTTCTGTGGAAGCAGCAGCTTCAGGTATAGTCCCATTTACTTGGTCTCCACTGCCCTTTGTGCAGTGGAGCAGTTAGATTGGTGCTGCCTAGTAAGCTTTCCTTCCTCTCCTGGTTGTGTCTAACGAACTGTAGACAGCTAGATTATCACAAGTTTGCACAGTGATTTGATATATCCCTGTTTCTGAGGAAATGGATTTGGAAGTAACTGATACGGGGATCCCAGTCCAAATAGCCAGCATAGATGACACCAACAAGTCTTACTGGAAGCCATCAACAAAGCATTGTGTGGTCAGATTGAAAGGGTATGATCTGCAATCCCTCTATGGTGACAGAGGGGTTGCACTTGAAGCGCAAGTCAGTTAATGACAAGCACCCTTAGATTCATATGGAAGAGAGCAAGAGCTTCCTGTCTTGTATGTTGGAGTGTCTCAACCAAGATGAATGTTCCCTCGTCCTACCTCGAAACCTTCATGAGAATGAGGTGATTTGCACAATATTTTTGAAACCTTAAAAACATCAATAAATTGTTTCTGAATGTTCAGGGCATTCTGAGGCTTATGAAGGAGAAAGGTCTTGGGGAAGGAGACTGGTTTTAGGGTAGCACTTGGTGAGTTAGTACCCGTTAAAGAATTTGTTTGCAATTTGTTTTGTTCAGCTGGTGGAGAATCTTGGATTGTTCCTGGGTTAATGTAGTACAGGGAGAACAATGTAGAAACCTCAGTGCAGAAGTGACTTTGTTCTGTGTTTGTGCCTTTACAACAAAATGAGCCCTAGGTTGTCCAAGAGCATCACTTTCCCATGGCATTGTGAGGCACACTTAGGACCTTAGGACTTAGCGGAACAACTATTGCAGTGCCTTCTTAGACACGTTGTCACCCACTTTGCCACACTAACTGCAGTGTTCATGAATGTTTTGTATCTGACAGATTATCTCCTGATTGATAAAGCTACAGAGCTTTGGGCCTTTAGGGAAATACTTTGTGGGTTGCTGAAACTTTTCCAGCCACTTTCATTATGGAGATAAAAGGCAATATAGTTTAACATTTAAAATCTCATTGAAACAGAAATTTTATAGGAATCTTCTGTGACTACCTTTTGTCAACCAGGTACATGTCTGCCTCAGGGGAAGCAAGGATGCTATGGGAGTTTATACAGTGTAGTATTGCAGGAAAACAAATTTTTTTGTGTTGGTCAATGGGGATTAGACTGGAAAACATTCAATCAGGATGAGAAATAGGTGGTTTGTGATAAAGGTGTTGCTGCCTTTTTGCTGTAGGAAATCCTAGAATGGCTTGAGTTGGAAGGGACCTTAAAGATCATCCAGTTCCAACCCCCTGCCATGGGCAGGAATACCTCCTACTAAAGCAGGTTGCTCAGATCCTCATGCAGCCTGATCTTAAGTAAAATACAGGAGATTGTGGGGGTTTTTTTCTGTTTAGGTTGTCATGAAAATTTTCTACAGAACAGTTTTAAAAAATTTTCTTGGTGAAATAAAAAAAAATGTATATAAAAAACACTCATTCAAAAACATCTGCAAGAAACATGGAATGAACTGAGAAACTTAAAATCTTCTCTTAAAGGAGACTGACAGTATCATGTTTAACACCACATGTTTATATATATGTGGATATATACCCATATAGCCCCTTATTAGCTAGCAGCACTGATGTAACATTGAGAGCTTGAGTGAAGTGTTGACTAGTGGATATAGTTAATTAGATGTAAACATCTAATGGACCTCGTCAACAGTTGCTTCCTATTAAATGTTTATCTCTATGACAGAAACATGTTGTTATGCTTTTCTTTCAGTGCTAAGAGTTAGAATATATGTATTAAAACTATTCCTTGAGTATCTTTCAGGTGTGCTTTGCTAACTGCTGCCTGTTTTGAGAGAAGTTGGTGGTGTAAAGTTTGGTTTAGTTGCTTCCAATAACAACTGTAGCTAATGCCACTGGTGTTTTTTTGGCAAATGGTCATGACTTTCTTAATGTGTCTAGACTGGACGTGGAGAGACTGAAGTGCTGGCAACCTCAGCAAGTAACTTCACCTTTCACAAAGCTTCTTTTTAATATCCCTACATTTAGTAGGGACAGTAGTTGTAGCTTGGCATTCAAAAAAGCTTTTTAAAGAAATTGCCTCTTTATACTCCAGATTTTCTGCGGTGCTCTTTAGGTACTTCTAAATTCACATGAAAAATATATTTTCTGGTCTTGGTGCCACACCTGTGGAGAAGCAGGAACTGTGAAACCTTTTCTTGCCATTCAGCCAGCCCAAATTTGCAAAAACACAGGTCTTCCACAGAAACAACCCGTTAAATCATCAAAAGCAAAGAACCTTTAATAAATGCTACTATTTGCTTTGTGTGATGTGTCTTCTTGAGAGGAAGTCCTTGTTTTTCTTCTTGTAGATCTTCAGGTCTTTGCATATGTATGGCTTAAACCGTATCACAGGAGCTGCCTGCTTCCTGCTCCTGCCTTTTTATCAGCTAGGGTTGTGCCAGTGTCAGTCTTCCAAACTTGTCTTTTCCCTTCGTAGTATTCTGCTTAAATACAGCTCTGCTGTTGTTTTTTTTTTCTGTTTTTTTTTTTTTTTTACACCATTTATTACTGATGTTATCATAAGGGAAAGTTTATGATCTGAAATTAATTGTTAGATGCTTTTATTTGGTAGCGGTGATTTTTTTTTTTTTAATTTTTTTTTTTTTCTGCAAACTTCCCATACACTTTTTGGGAGGCCCCCAAAAATCTTTATTGTGCCGTGTTCATTAACTCTTTCTCTTCTTGTATGGTTGGAACACTTTTTTATGGGTTTGTTGCTATGAAATAATAGTGTTCTTTGTTATGAAAGTTGTTTGTTTGGGTTTTTCTGGTAATAACATTGTATTTAAACAAAAAAAAACCCGAACACCCTGATTTATGTAATACCCTGTAGTAACAATTCTTTTTCAGTCCTCACTTGTAAGGACAAGTGAGGAAAGCAGCAGGAGACAGACTCCACGTTCTAAGCTTGAATTTTTTTTCAGCATCTGGTTTTAGGATTTGATCCCAGTGAAATTTCACTATGTCCTGCTTCCAAGGCTGCCTTTTGAATACACCTTGTGCTGGTTTTCCTCTGTTCCCATTGACATGACTGCGAATACCCTTTAAGCCTTCTCTGAATCTCGAGTGGTATGAAGAAATAAATTATGAACGAGACTTATAGTACAGGAGTCTTAAGCTTGTTCCAGCATTTTTTACACCATGTACACCCCCAATTTGTCTCTAGGATGATCTTATCCAGCATATGCCCACTGTTTGCTTATAGCGGGAACATTAAGAAATAGTGAAACGTGTCATGAGTTATTGGCAGATATAGTCCTACACACCAGCAATAAACCAGAATTAGAATGGTGAAAAGCATGACGTTTAAAACAGCCTCGAATGGCTTTTTTTGAAGGTAAATTTATACGCTGTCGGCTCTTGAGTTCTATTCTTTGTCCTCAAAGCATTTTTTTGCAGGTGCTGGAAAAGACATTGAGCTTATCTGACGAGTGCCGGTTGTTATTTAAAGAAGTCACGTGTTCAAAAAGCAGGCGCCACTAAACAAGACGACTTGACAGTTCCATCTGTAATGTTTTTGCTGGCAAAGTGAGTCAGATACTGTTCCAAGGTCTGTACAACGCATGCTGCAAACCTCTAACACTGGAAAGAACTCAAGAGTTTAATGTGTTCTGGCTTCACGTTACATAAACAGGGGGTCCCCACGGTCCTATATTGATTGGGCTTGTGTTCCACCACTGTTTTTGTGGGTATATGCTAGCCCATAAAATCCCTTTTTTTTTTGGTGTTTTTTTTTGCCTACCAATTCTTTTCTATTGCTTTGTGTATTAGGCTGCAGCGGTAAGTGTACAGCTGGTGTGTGGAAGGTTTCAATACAGAACAGTCAGACCACTCCTAATTTCAGGCTGCTGAGCCTGGGAGAAACCCTTGCAATTTGATAGCACAATTAAATGGATGTCATGAATTGTCAGAATGACTTTGTGCTACTTTGAGGATGACTGCGGATCCCCCCATATTATCAGCGCCGGCCGACATCACAAGCACTGCAAATAGCAGTATTTCCCTAGCAGATGTAGACTAATAAAACAACTACTGTTTGTAACCCAGGGGGTCAGATGGGGAGAAAACCCTGAAGTGAAAGATCACATGCTTAGTAAAATAACTCCAGTTATTTCATCATCTGTTCCCTTTCTTAGCCTTCAGCTCTTGGGTTTTTAGCAAAACTTGTTGTCATCCTTGCCTGAGTGTAGAATATGAAGTCATAGTGAAATCAGGAAGCCTTCCTTGTTTTCTTGACTGATTGACGTTTTGACTATACTGTAGGATTTATGAAGTCATCAAACTTCTAGAAATTTAATTTTTTTTCTTTAGCAGGCAGCAGCTAAAGTGACTTAACAATCCTTGTACAAAGGAGACTACTAGTTACCTGGGTGACTCACTACAACCTCCCTCCAGGTAGTTGTGGAGAGCGTGTGAGTCAGAAACTGGAGCTGTGTGAGTTGAAGCAAGCCTCTTGTTTTCATAGGATATTTGGGTTTCCTCACTGGCAATTTAATCTGTACAGCTTTGCTGAATGGAATATATGGTGGTTAGCGTGTTTGGTCACCATGGGCAAAACAGACCATGCCTACAAAGGTCATTTCTTCTTTTAGAAGCAACAGATGCACTTTCCAGCAAAGGCTTGTAGTTGTGGTAAAGAGTTTCACCACTAAGCTCAATGTGTAGTTTGCTTTTGCAAAGTGAAGGAGTTGGGCTTCTAGCAGCACTCTGTAGCCCTGCTACTACAGTTAGTCAATTAGTTGCACCATAGTGGTGGTAACAAGAAGTTGTCCAAGGTGGCCATCGTCTAGTTCACCCTTTATGTATTTCTTTTTCAAAGTGGGGCAATTTGCTCTTATGAATGAACACTACTTTTTTTTTTTCTTTTTTTTTTTTTCCGCTAACACTACTAATTTTGCTTCTTTCTTGTGGGGCTCTGACCCCCTGAGAACACAGAAGACAAGCACAGCATAATGTCATTAGATCTGCTGGTGTGACTGAGTGAAGCAGCTAACTAAAATCCTTTGATGCGACAAAAACAGGCACAGCTGTCAACCAGCTGAAAATCTGCACCTCCAGAAGGCTGTAGCTCTATTGTAGCCAGCCAAAAAACTCTTCTAGAAAAGTCTCTTCATTTCTGGAGTGATACTTCTGCCTGGCTTATCAAGCAGTTTTGTTATGTTGGTGTCCTCCACAGAGCCTACATCAGCTGAACCTTGGCCCCTGTAGGCTGGACCTACCTTGGAGATGCTGAGCGAGGCAGTATGTGGGTTTTGGAGCTTAAACTGCTCAGTGTCTCAAACCCTCTTTCATGTTGAAGGACATAAAGTTATGATGATGATTATTATTACTAGAAATAAATGTTCCAGCTCTAGGTCAATGTTCTCGTTTCTCCTAAGAATATTTACGGTCAGAATAATTAATCATTTGAGCAGTCAAAACTGACAGTGGTTATTTGATGGAGCAAATTGCACAAGGAAAGAAAAATTGGCAAGAAACTGTGGGAATGCTGAAGTGGCCTTCTGCATTGTTGGAAGTGACAATTTTGTTCACTGTTACCCCTCAGACAGGTCTTTATCTCCTCACTAGTCAGCTGAAGAGCTTTGTGCCTGCCATGTTTTGGAAAGTTTTGGATGCAGAGCTGTGCGATGATCACACAATTGTGCACGGAGCTTCGGCTCCTCTGTTCTTGCCATAGAACAAAAAGGCTATTGTTTCCAGCCCAATAATAATGCAGGAAAAAAAAGTCACAGTCTTTCCT
This sequence comes from Baryphthengus martii, assembly GCA_013396935.1. NCBI lineage: Eukaryota > Metazoa > Chordata > Aves > Coraciiformes > Momotidae > Baryphthengus > Baryphthengus martii. The sequence continues at coordinate 10,206 of VWZK01000604.1, forward strand.
CCAGATAGAAGGCTGGCTAAGCAACGGGTGGGAGAGAGCTAGAGAGGAGGTTATCTGCTGGAAATTACTTCTCCAGTTTGCATTGTTTTGTTTCATCATGTTTTACTGAAGGCTGGAGAAGATGCTTCATAATACACAACTACAAAGTCAGATGGGGTAGGTTTCTGAGTTGATAGGAGTTGTCTAGCCCCGGGAACTGGGGGGTTTTCAGGCTGTTACAGTTCAGCTTTTAGAATCATTACATTCTACTGGAGAAGCAATCATGACATTGTGTATGTGCATTCCCCTGTCATACTGGGTGAGCTTTAGACACCCATCAGGAGCAACATATATCAATAAGAAAATACTTTTCAACTTACCAAAGTAGAATAAATACACATTAGTCCTTTCTGGGAGGCAGATTCTGCTGAAGTAAAGTAGTATATGAAGCCTCTTCTAGGAAAAAACACTTCTGAAAGGTACGATGTACCAAAATACTTCCAACTTCAAATTTAATTTTTATGGTATTGATGGAACAAAATACTTCAAAATTAATTTTTATAGGTCAGCACAACTCTGAAAAGAGTGGCTGGACCTCATTTATTTATTTATTTATTTATTTTTAATTTCATGTCAGACTTGGCATAGATCTCAGTTCAAAGGGGCTATGTGGCAGGCTTGAGCAGCGCCACACATGGAGAGATGTAATTTGTGGTGTGGTAACTTCCAGAGTCACCTCTGGGTGGTGAGATTGCAGCTTCACTAATGACCTACCTGTTGGAGGAAGCTGATATAGGAACTAACTTTCTACAACTGGCTCCTGCCATTACTGGATTCTTACTATTTTTTATCCTGTTGTCAGTTTTGGTGTTGACTCAGTGCTTGCTCGTATTACCTGGATATAAACCTATGTTACTGTTAATATTTTTATTGATAGATACACACATATCTAGAAAGTATGATATAAAAATGAAATAATTTTTCTATAATTTCTTATACAAACACATGCATGTTTGAATGCAGCCACTTCCCTCCCTAGGTGAGATCATTTGTGGCTTTCATCAGCTGCCCAACAGGTAAAGCAATCTTCACAAGTTCCTGTATTTGACAGCTCTTAACAGTCTGTCTTCTGGCAGAAATGAAATTTTCTGGCATGGTAAGAGGTGACTTGTTTCTAGAGATGGAGAATATTAAAAGCATTGAAAAAATACTACTTCATGGGGATTAATAACAACCTTATGGGGAGTCTGCAGTCAGTGATTTCTTACTTCTAGAGTGAGGAAAAATACGAATATTTAATTATCAGATAGAAAATATTGCTTGATAGGTTTAGGAAGTACGGATGGCTTTGATTTTCCTGTAAATGTTCTCAAACATACTTGAATATTGCAAATGGTCCTGCATTGCCAAGTAAGCAATGCAGGAAACATGTGGATTTGTGCTGTTTTGTTGTGTTTTTTTCCCTTGCTGATTTCTCCAATAGAAAGATAGAAAATATTCATTTTGATGTTAGGTAAATGAGCATATTATTTTCAAGTTCTCAAAGTTTTGTTTTCATTTACTTTTCATTTTTTTTATCCTTTATTGCTTCAGTTTAATTTCAAGGATAGCCAACTTTGGTGCATCAGCAGAGGTTAGTTCACCTACTGCCAGACAGATGTGACAGGCTGTTGCATTCTTGTTTGGGCAAAAGAAAAACGTTGTTAGAACACAAGCAAATCCTTTTTATTAATTCTGAAAGAACATCTCCTACAGCTGAGTTTCATGGGAGGGGCTTTGCTGGGCTTTTTGGTTTGGGTTGAGTTTTGTGGGTTTTGAGGACTGATTAGTCTGAGCAGTGCAGTTGGAAAGAATAGTTGCTTGGATTATTTTTATGCTGGTTTATGGCAAAAAAAAATATTTGCAACTCTGTTAGAACTCAAAAACACAAGATGCTAGGTAATCATTTGTATGGACTAATGAACTTTGTCTGTAGTGGTGCTGAACTAACCTTTAGTTTCTTTTTAATAATGGTTTTCAGGAGATCACTTACCAGTTTGTGACTGACTGCACACAGATGCTGATCTTCTGCTTTTCTGCCCCCAAAAGACAATTTGTTTTACACCAGTAGATTTTTAACATGGTTTAGCTGACCGAAGAAGTGTGTCTGTCTTAAGGGAAGACTTGTTCTGCTTTCACTTGAACTTTGATATAATCATTGACAGGTCCAGGGTGGTATTTTGTTCTTCTTAAGTTGACAATAACTCAAACTGTTTTTACCTTTCATCGTCTTTGAGTATTTTTAACCAATCCAGTACAGGCTGCCCACAAGGAAACAAAAAGACCATCCTTAAACAAAGAGTTCATGGCTTGTAAAATGATAATCAAAGAAAACAAATAAACTGGAAGAGCTGCTAGATTTGAAACTTCCTTTTGTACACGTTTTGAGTATCGCTGCAGAAATCTCTTCTCCATTTTCAGTTGGTTAGTATTTTATTGTGAGAAACCATAGCATTTTCTTTCGACTGTTCACGCAGTGTTTTGGCAAATGATTGTGTGATTAAAAGGCCCTGGACCTGAATACTGATGACTGAAACCTTGTGGGTTTTCTGTAGGCGTGTAACAAACACATTTATCAGTATACCGTTTTCAGGCTGTCATTCCACAGTGAGAAAGCGAAGCAAGCAGCGGAACAAAACCGCTGTTGTCATTTGGGGGTGCTAGTGTGAGCAGAACCTGTGGTTATATTAGAAACTACTAATGTTTGGTGTTTTGTTGGCAAAATGCTCATTTTATTTGCGATGGCAGATCCCCAAGCGTCTTTAGCACACAGCAGTAGGTGTAGCCAGAATTCACATACACACAGAATTCTGCCTCAAAACACTCTTTCTTTTCATAGACAGACAGTTTAGGATGGAAACTCTTTGGTTTATGCTTTTCTTCATCCTGTCATATTCCTTTCCTAGCTCAGTTTATAATTCCCTGGACTTTTGTTTGCAGACAACAGACATCGGAAATCACTGCATTTGTTTAGACTTAATCAAGTACAATCAAGTTGGTTTAATTTTGGGGCTGAGTTGGTTATTTTAAGATGTTTTCTCAGCATCTCTACTTTTTTGAAAGGTTTTAAGAGTGACCTGTGGTAGCAGTGGTTCTATAAAACACTGCAATTTTACTTTCTTTTTTCTTTTATTTCTAAGGTCATTTGGATCTTGAAGGTCACACAACAGTACTGAAAGTTCACAAGTGTTCAAACTGAAATCCTATAATAATCTTTGTCCTTAGATGACAGAAAATAAAATCTAGTTTAAAAAAAAAAAGGCAAAGAAGCATTTTCAATTTGTAGTTTTAGTTTGACTATATATGCCAAAGACCCAAATCCTGCTAAACTTCCTTAAATGTGGTAGTACTGGGTGGTTTTGTCTCTCCTTGCACTTGAAGGGAACTGCATGAGGGGGAACAAATACGCACATCAGCGTGGTCTCCAACCCTGACCTGAAACTTGGCGCAGGAACAGAAAATCCCCATTTCTCCAAAATTATTTTACAGGGCCTCAGTCAAACTGAGAGAAATTAGGTGATTGGTTCAGTTTCCACCTTAACCATACAGCCTTGTGCATTTTCACATCTTCATGACCCTTAAGTAAAACAAAATAGGGATTTCTGTCTGCTTCACAGAATCACAGAATCACACAGAATCACAGAATGTTAGGGATTGGAAGGGACCTCAAAGGATCATCAAGTCCAATCCCCCTGCCAGAGCAGGAACCTAAATGACATCACACAGGAAGGTGTCCAGGCGGGTCTTGAATGTCTCCAGAGAAGGAGAATCCACAACCTCCCTGGGCAGCCTGTTCCAGTGCTCTGTCACCCTTACTGTAAAGGAGTTCCTTCTAGAGTTTAAGCAGAACCTCCTGTGTTCCAGCTTGCACCCATTACCCCTTGTCCTGTCATTGGGCATCACTGAGAAGAGCCTGGCTCCATCCTTGTGACGTTCGCCCTTAACATATTTATAAACATTAATGAGGTCTCCCCTCAATCTCCTCTTCTCCAAGCTAAGGAGACCCAGCTCCCTCAGCCTTTCCTCATAAGGGAGATGCTCCACTCCCTTCATCATCTTGGTGGCTCTGTGCTGGACTCTCTCTAGCAG
>VWZK01000604.1:22413-74635 GCA_013396935.1 Baryphthengus martii
GGACGAAAAGTACTCAGAATGTCTGAATTGACTCTAACATTACAGCCATCCAAAACATTCATAAAAAAATCCAAACCGGCTCAAACGTACTTGGTTTTCAGTGTTTCATTATAAACTCTTAACTTAGCCAAGGTTAGCAACCCTCTGAAAACCTGGACAGAACTGTGAGGGAACCTAAGAATGAGAGAATCTAGGTCAGTTTATTCTTTGTGGATGGAAACATATAAAACTCAACAATTTTACGTGGTTTCGGCTTTTTAGCCAGGTAAAACTTCAAATTTGCATCAAGCTTCAAGTGAACACTACGGCTCAAATCAGTGTCCTGCTTCCTCCGTTGTGCCTATGTGGTCCTCCCCCCACCTTGCACCTGAGCTGACTCGGGTTCCAGTACTTTGCGCTGGGTCTGTGAAGAAGAGGACCGGTGCTCGTCACTGATCTTCTGTGTGGCACAAAAGACATCTGTCAATGTAGTCTTTATTTTTGGCCTTGGGGGGGCATTATTCCAGAGCACCGGAGAACTAAAGGCAGATTTTCCAGGAGAGGACAATGAGTTCACCCTCCTGTGGGCAGTGCTATTGCAGGATGTGTCTTCTAGCGTCATAGGACAAGGAGGGGAAAACTTCATGGATTCATAACTGATTATATAAGCAGAATGCACTAGCCAGGCACATGAGTGAAAGGGTTTTCTGTCTCCAGCCCAGAGTGCTTGTTTATCTTCAATGCCTTGGCATGTTTTTGGTGGGTCTGAGGAAGAGGGGAAAAATGTGCCCAGTTGGTACATTTAGCTGTGATCTGGGGAAAGACTGTTCCTATAGCTGAGGTAGTGGAACATTTGATGTCATCAGGCATGAGATTTGGTAATGTTTCTCATAGTCTTCATCGCTCAGTGTTAGGAATGCACGAATACGTAGGTAAGTTCATTCCCAGAAGGACTAAACTCTGGTGATTTAGGGCCCCTGTAGTGCTGGGAGCCTGTTGCTGGTTCAAAGGCTAATCAAAGCTCAACAAGCCTAGTGTGGAAAATAGAGGTGGAAAGGGTGCTGCCCACATCTTGCCTCATACCTGTTCGGTCCTTTCCTGTGTGAATAGGATGTCAAAGAATTTCTAAATGAGATGGATGGTCCTATGTGACTACCCAATGGTTCTCTCACTGGCCTCCTAGACATGTTGTGGCCTATGTTGTGTGGCCTCCTGTGCAGAGAGAAGATGCTTTTTGTGGCAACTTCTTAATAACAACTGATAAATCTTTACTTTTTAATAGCTTCTATTGTAGTAGCTTCATTCTAGCTGAGAGAAGTTAGGAAGTTTCACAAGAAAAAACATATCATGAAAGCAGTCTTTCAGTGGAATCTGGGCTTTAAAACCATTCCATATTGTAAATCACCAGGCTAGTAGATAATTCAAAGTACTGGTTATGTCCAGTATTATTTTGGGCCCAGTGACATTATTAGTGTTAAAACTACTCTATTGCCTCAGCCAGCAGAAATTCTCAAGAGATCTTTTTTGTTTGTTGTATGTGTGTTAAGGGAGTGTTTGGTATCTTTGTTGGGGGGTTTTAGTGTATTTGAAGCAAATTCTTCTTCAGTGCTTGTGTTTGTAGTAGTCGTTTGCAGACTCAGAAGACAAAATGAACATCTGGCTAGAAATGTAGAATGTGAAAATGAAGTGTGGGTACAAGACATCCTGGGAAAGTTGTTTGTTTTATCAGACTAATATAAATATTCTTCATAATGAGAATGATGTTTTTGCTCTGCTAACAAACATAGTGGAGGAGAGAGAGTATTAGGAAAGTGTAAGAAATGAAAAGTCATTAAAACAGAGGTTGCTGTTTCTGATCTGGTCCTCAGAACTTTAGGAGGTCCTATGTAACTGTAGGAATAGAGAGAACAGAAATTTTTTTCTGTAGGCAAATTGCAAAGAGAAGAATATACTAAATCTGCTTTGCTTGAGTACTATTTCCAATGTAAAGCAACTATCCACAGATTTCAATTTGGCTTAGTGAGGATTAAAATTATTTAGACAAGACCGTTTATGTCTGATTAGAACTGATATATAAGGCAAAAATACAAGAAAAAGAGGAAGAAAAGAGATTAAATAAAGTACTCCCATCCTGACCTTACCTTTAGAAAACTGAACTGAACTGATTTTCACTCAGACCCTTGAATTCATTTCTATTTTCATGTATTCTAAGCCATTGCTATCTTCTAGAGGTTGGTGACAGATCTACAGCTCGTCAGCCTCCAGGTTGTTTATGCTGTGAAGCTGTTGACAAAGTGAACTGTAAAGTCTTTTGACTTCACTTCACCATCCACCTGGTAGTAGCTCTGCTGAAGGCTGTGGGATGGTGCCATCAAGTGAAGGAAGCTTTTCTACAGGTTCTCTCTATGCTCTCTGGGTCATTATGTCCTATGCATTATAAACATGTTTTCACCTTCAAATTCACATATGAATTCACACATGATGAAACTGAAGCTTTCTGTTTACACTTTAGCTAGTGATACTAATTTTCGTGAAATGCATATAAAAAAAACCCAAACCACTTCTCAGTGGAAGCTTGAGAATGTGTTTTGTTTAAACTGCTATTTTTTCACTCCAGGTCTTGGTTTTGGGGTGGGTGAAGGGAGGTGGTGTTGGCATTCAAGTACTATTGGCTCCCTCTTGTGGCTACCTTAAAACTAAAAGTAAAAAAAAAATAAAAATACCATAGTCTTCGTTCTAATATTGGGGTAATTTTACTGTGCAAGTTTTCATGCCATTAGAGACAGTGATTTTCTTGCAACTAAGGCACCTAAATGCTTCCCCTGGATGTACTTCCATGTTTAACATGGAGAGGAGAGGCAGAATATAAAAGGGATAGAGCCTGTAGATACCATTTTATATGTGAGACTAGCAATATTTTTATTTTCCTTACTATATCCTCCTTTTGAATTCACATCAGTTAACACTAAATTGGAGGGAAAGGTGTGTAAGGTCACTGTGTGTTTATAATGAAGATTTGTCTTGCACAAGGGCTTTTTCTTATTTTTTTTTTTTTCTCTAGCAACTTCTCAAAAAAATTTTATTGCTAATATTGATTCTATAATTTAGGATATTCTGCCATATAATCTCTTTTGTTTGTTTGTTTTAAAGGCTTAATTTTTTGCAAGTGCCTCTGACTGGCCTGACTTGGTTTTTATTCCATCACAGCAACATGGGATTCTTTGGTTTTACTAGCACATGTTCCCCAGGCTGTTCAGGGCACTTTTTTCACATTTCATTGAGCTACATCATCAGATTGTTAATGAATAGATTATACTGCCTTTGTTCTAGAATGAAATGAAGGATTAAATGTTAAAGGAGGTTAAAGAAGATTAAAATGAAGGATTAAAACTGCTTTGTTCATCTCATTTTAGAAACAGTTGTCCTCACCACAAAAGAACTTGTATACTTAAAGTTATTAAATGAAAAGTTGTACTTGTTATTATGGGGCTTTTAACTTCTCTCTGTATGCCAGCTAAGAGGTATTTAAGTGTGAAAAGAACAGGTTGGGTTTTTTCCTGGTGTCTTCAGAACTTTTTTAAAATACAGATGACACAAAATATTTAGTAGAACTCTTAACAGGAGTAACTGCATTTATCATGGTTTAACTGCAAGCGTGATCACAGAAATACTGAATTGAAGCCATAGGTGTTGGTCCTCGTTCATCTAAGATCCAGCGATCAACAGAGGTATGGATCTTTCTTAGAGCCACCCACTATTTTAGTTTTATTTTAGTTGGAGCCTGTCCACTGAAGTTCCCTTGTTTCATTCATAGAATCACACAGTGGCTTGAGTTGGAAGGGACCTTAAAGATCATCCAGTTCCAACCCTCTGCCGTGGGCAGGGGACGCCTCCCACTAGACCAGGTTGCTCAGAGCCTCATCCAGCCTGGTCTTAAACACTTCCAGGGATGAAGCTCCACAGCTTTTGTGGGCAACCCATTCCAGTGTCTCGCCAACCTCAGAGTAAAGAACTTCTTCCTAATGTCCAATCTAAACCTACCCTGTTCTAGTTTAAAACCCTTGCCCCTTGTCCTGTCCCCACACACCCTTATAAAAGGTCCCTCCCCAGCTTTCCTGTAGGTATATATCAAGTTTTAGATCAAATGCAACACAACACTTTATATCTTGGACAAACCCTGAGACCTGTCTGTCAATACCATCATCAAAACCTGCACAGTTCAATCAGAAGGACACCCAAATGCAGCAAAAGATTTAATCAACTTTTGCTTTGATTTTTTTTATTTTTTTAATTTTTTTTATTCCCCCTCCACCCCCAACTCAGTAGTAGCATGAAGGAAGGAACATCACCTCAGTTGTTTTAATGCTTTGAATTTTGCCTCCCTGTTAGCTGAGTTAGGACTCCAGCTGAAAAATCTTCCGTCTCATTCCAGCTGGCCAGACTCCTCCTGGAGTAGAACTGCACGTCTGTCAATTTAGGGAACTATTTATTCTCCAGGGGCTGTAGGAGACCAACTGCTTAAGGATTTTAAAGGATTTCTGGATGCGCATTTATTTGCCAAAGGCCCAATCGTTTAACCTCCAGAACCCACAGCCAGACGTATTTCAGCTTCTGAGGATGCACAGGTGTGCAATGTGAGTGTGAGGAGATGCACTGAGATGAGCAGCAGAACTTTTAACCATATTTGCCAGCCACAAAAGCATTTTTTTTGTTTTGAAATAGCTTCATGGCTTTTGTTGTTCTATGCTCTTATACGTTATCAAATCAAAACTCTTAAAAACTTGTCTTTGTTTTACCACAGTTTTCAGAGACATGGCATTTCCGTATTTCACAGTATTTTAAAAGTGACTGAGATTCCAAAAATTGCACCATTATATCTTCAAAGGATAGGCGTTCATTCTTGGCTTCTAGGGAAAATCTGCATACATACATATATATGTGTGCCAAGTAAATCCTGACTCATCACCCAGGCTTTTGATAATGTAATTCTAGACAAGCCATTGAAATGCCAAGCCAAATCACAAAGTGGGCTTTGTCAGAGTTGGGATTAGAATGAATGTTTCTGGCTTTTTGCTGATTATACCATCAAAGTAAATTCTGAAGCCTTTGACCTTGGCTAATAATTTACTTATGTCAGTAAGTTCTTAATGTAGCAGCCTGTTGGGCAAGAATAGGGAACAATCTATTGTGCTTTCCGTATTTTTGTTTTTCATGGCACAATGTGGGTGTTTTTTCCTCATATGGCTCAACAGTATCACAAACTATCTCCCATTTTGGCCCATGTAAATACTGTGGTAAAGGAATGGTCCAGGTTTTAACAGCGTGTATATTTTTATATTATGAGCTGCAATGCATATGTCTTAATTTCATGAATCAGGCTGTGTTTTTTCTTTTTTTTTTCTAGCTCCTTTCTGAAACTCTTACATCATTCTGAAAGTGGTCAATTAAAGAGCTGCTCTCCCTTTTGCAGACATTTGTTTCATACAGAAAACAGCTTTTGGAGCTATTAAACATAAAATCAGCATGTTTTTTTCCCTAGCTCTTTCCTGAGCAGAAAGCTGCCAGATTATTTAATAGTCTTTATGTGTTTACTTTTTTTTTTTTTATTATTTGTATTCTTCAAACTGTCCATTGGATTTTGAATAGGTGAAGCAATGTCCACATACAGATGGTTCATGACTTCATACGTGGGCCTGCTTTTCCTTTCTGGATTGCCATGAGTAAATAATATTAATAAATTAAATTATAGTAACTCCTGTTTTGGAAAAGTTAAATTATTTAATGGTGTGGGAGATGCCTCCTTGTGTACTAGCTCTTGCATCAGTTGAATGCAGTTGAATAATAAAGTAACATATTGCTCTCTTTTTCCCCTCTCCATCATTCCTCTCTCATTGTTTGTAGTTACTCAGGAATATTGCTTAAGTGGTTGCAAAGATAGTGGCTCCTATTGATCTCTCTCCAGTTTTCCCACCCTACTTGTGTTGCGGAGAACAGTGCAGTGCGGTGTGCTCGGAGAGGTTACTGCAGTGCCAACAGAGACAGCGTTATCTTCCTGCTTGCGATTTCTTTAGCCGCAAACCAAACCACAGCTTTGTTGTTGTTACTCATGGAAGAGAAAAATATTGGATTATACACTTAATCCACAGAATATGGGGATAAAATTTTGGTACCTTTGTAATTGTCTTCTGGTTGAACAGCAGATTAGAGTCGGTGAAAGATGTTTGTCTTCTGTATATCATGTAAGGATATTTGTAGGGGGTCTGGACGGGGTTGTGTCCCATGGGCATCGCAAAAAGGATATTGGGATATATGAAAGGCAATGTAGCTTGAATCTTTATGAGGACCAGTTGCAATAGCTACTATTTTGCCTGATGATACAGACTGGGAAATTTCAGAATTAAAATGAGTATTTTTCCTGCACTGAAAAGACAGGCTCTGAGATGAGCTGTGGAGGTTCTTGGTGGAGATGTGGAGGATTTAAAAAAAATCTAAAACATCAGCAACAGCCAAGAAAACTGCTCGCATACCATCTTGTACACCAGCAGGTGTGCTGGTAGGTGTGATGCTTCTGGGTGGGAATAACAACAAGTACCAGTACAGATTAGGAGTTGTCCTGCTGGAAAGCGGCTCCATGGAGAAAGACCTTGGAGTCCTAGTGGATAGGAGGTTCTCCGTGGGACAGCAAAGTGCTCTTGTGGCCAAGAGGGCCAATGGTCTCCTGGGGGGCATTAAGAAAAGTGTGTCCAGCAGGTCTAGGGAAGTTCTCCTCCCCCTTTCCTCTGCCCTGGTGACACCACACCTGGAATACTGTGTCCAGTTTTGGGCTCCCCAATTCAAGAGAGACAGGGATCTATTGGAAAAAGTTCAGTGAAGGCTAGGAGAATGATGAAGGGACTTGAACATCTCTCCTATGAGGAAAGGCTGAGAGTCCTGGGACTGTTTAGTCTGGAGAAGAGAAGGATGAGAGAGGATCTGATCCATGTCTATAAATATCTGAAAGGGTGGGTATTAAGTGGAAGACGCCAGTCTCTTTTCTGTGGTGCCCAGGGAGAGGACAAGGAATAACAGGTACCAGCTGGAACACAGGAGGTTCCACCTCAGCATGAGGAGAAACTTCTTTCCTGTGAGGGTGATGGAGCCTGGAACAGGCTGCGCAGAGAGGTTGTGGAGTCTCCTTCTCTGGAGACTTTCCAGCTCCACCTGGATCTGTTCCTGTGTGGCTTGCCCTGGGTGATCCTGCTCTGGCAGGGGTGTTGGACTCGATGATCTCTTGAGGTCCCTTCCATTCTGTGCTTCTATGGTTTCCCATCTGAATGTCTGAAGGCAACTTCTGGCAGCACTAAATTTCCCTTACACCTTTTAGAAACTTTCTTGGTTTTGATCAACGGGAATAGGCAGTGTCTTGGTCCTCACTTGTATCTATATTGCAAAGACTCCAGGACAGAGAGAAACTGAGGTGCCTGAGCTGGGTTAGTGGTAGCACCTCAACGTTATCTCACTTGGGCCCAGAAAGCACCTGAGAAAAGGGTTGTGTTAGCTTTGCCAGGTGGCAACTGCCTCTCATGTTGTCATAGTACAGTTAGTTCTCTTCTGGGATCTGTGGGTACTACTTCAGTACATAGGCATCTTAAAATGTAGAAATTCTGAGCTTAGAAAGAAGGAAATAGATGAATGAGGGAGAGAGAATTGGCAGATGTCCATTTTTCTTCCTTTAAACCATCAAATTTTAATTTTTTTTTTAAAGGTTAATGAAATCAGGTAACCACATAATACTTTTTTACAAAAAAATGAAAAGATATTTATTGTACTTTTTTTGGATAAGCTACGTCTCCCTAAGAGATTTAAAATCTTTCTTATCACGGACTTATTTGACAGTTCAGTCACAGTTGGGCCATGATCTGATCAGTATGGTTAGCCAAGAGCATCACCAGCCTGAAGCACATTGTTGGTATTTGATGCCTGAATAGATAGTCTGGGGACTGTGAAAGGAAATATCAACAACAGAGAAGCTGTTAATGTAAATACAAGCACAGAGAATAACCCACATTCCTTTAAAACCCTTGTGCAGGATGAATCCTTAGCGTCGTTTAAGTAAATTGCAGGGAGCTGCTTGGCAGCGTTGATTAGTTAGGGATGGAAAACAATTAGGAATGACTGTGAGCAGATGAAGGCAAGGATGGTGCTGGCTCGGAGGGCAACACTGAGCTACCTCTTCCTGATGTATCTTTGGCAGCATCCGGCTTTGCCATGGGCAGTGTGCTTCAAGTTTCACAAGTGGTGTTTGTGAGGAGAGGTCATTTATTTTTTGGACCAGCTAATATAGTATTAATGGGTGGAAGGGAGTGCACGCTTTTTGGATGCACAAGCTATTCTGTAGATCCAAAATAGCTGCAGCAGTCTTCACAGGTCATTAACACTTTAACAACTCTTTGGAATGTAGATAGGCTGCCTTGGTTCAGCCACCTGACAGCAGAAGTGATGGGGGACTAAAGGAAGAGGAAAGGTGGACAAATGCTGGGCTCTTATGGAAAACAGCATGACCTGAAACTTACACTGCCTGTGGATTCTGGAGAGGCTGTCTGGGAGGAGGGAGGGAGCTTGGAAATACCTTAAGACCGGTGTTCCTGTTAAAGTATATAATTTTATTCATTTTATGTTTTAGTGTCCAGTAGAACTTACATGAATTTTTGTTTCCTGATCCTCTTCTGAAGGAATCTTGCATATTTTTTTAAGGGATCCAGACTAAGCAAACACAGGGTTGGTTTGTTGGGCGTTTTTTTTTTTGTTGTTGTTGTTGTTGTTTTTGGTTTTTTTTCCCTCTAGTAACTTGATATTTTTGGCCTTTATCAACTATGAGTCATTCAGGCATCTACTGGCTAGGATTTCTTACCCACAGAGTTTCCCTGAGGGTATTTTGTCCACCAGATGACATGTGTTGCTTATTGGGAGGCACAAGCCTCTGCTCCCATCATCTTGCTGATTGTGCTGCAAAGGGGATTTACCACCATGGTTGTGAAAACCTGTTGGAAAAAAAACACGTTACCCCAAGCCCGGTTTAGTTCCTTTTAGCACCTATAATTTACAAGCATTAGTATGTTTCTGATAATTGTATCAGTTTAGCAAACTGAAGGCTTGTTTAAGAGTGTAATTAGAGAAGGGGGAAGGTTTCTAGTGAAACCTTCCTTTGAGGGTTGTGGGTGCAGTTCAACTTAGCTGAAGCAAACTGGTGGTAGATCACCACTTTGCTAGCTGGGGGTGAAATGTTCAATCTGCTTCTTCTCAGCCATCACCTCCTTGGAGTTACCCAGCAGACTGTACTATGGACTTGAAAAACAAAGCTAGCAATCCCACCTCTGTGTTATGGACAGAACATTATTATTATATTGTAAACGATACTATTAAATGATAATATTTAGCAAATAATGGGTTCTCTTGTATTCTGTTCAGTACTCTGTAGGTAAATTACGGAGGGGCTTCATCCAGCCACTGCTGTGGTTGCTTTTACTCACCTAGCCCTTGATTGCCATTTCAACCAGTGACTATGGAAGCGTGAATGGAAAATGGGCAACAAGGAACAGAACTCAGTGGTGTGAGCATCAGGTGGTACCTCCGTGTAGTGCTGTGCAAATGGCAGCGTCCTGACACGCCGTGGGAAAACCAGTAATGGTGACTTGAGCAGCTCCTCTTGCCACAGAACTGCTGTAGAGATTGCACTTTAGGTATTTCTCTGTCAGAAGGAAGTAAATGTGCATCAACTTATTTAAAAAGCTTTTGGTTTCAAGTGTTTGAGAAGGTGATGCACAAAATCAGCATTGCTGAATCAGGTTCTCCCAACATTTTGCCCTATTTTCTCATTACGTTGACCAAGATGTCTGGCAATCCTTGATCTTGGGGTAAGTTTAGTGCTAAGTATATGCCTAATTTCAATTACAGCATTAAATAAATTATTCGGTGTTATCTGCTTATGTGTCCAATCAAAGAAGTTCATACAATGGACCCATTTACAGGACAGTAAAGACTATTTGAAAATAATGTGAAGCTTCATTCTGGAACCCATCCAACAGTATAGAATACGTGCTTGCTAAATAAGGATGGTTTTAAGCATTTAAGCTTTGCTTTTCATGCTCGTTTTCTCTTTCAATTCTACTGAATCAATTGAGATTTTATATACTGTGTTTCAAGAAACAGAATTTTAGAATTATTAATATAACTTCAATTCTATTGTAAACCATGTAACTTTCTTTGCAGTCACATTCAATATGGGAGTGTAATTTGTGCTAGAAAGAGGAGGAGGCATGAAGGAAGAAGACTTTATAAAGATTTTTTTAAAAAGGTGGCAGCAGTGGTTGCTTGTGATAGTCATCTGAACTCACTACATGATTGAATTCATCTGTGAGTAGTAAGGATAGTGTCTGGAGTAGTTACATGGCAACAGCGTAAGCGCTTAGGCATTTTTCCCCGTGGATAGTTTGCAATGGTTCTATACTATTAGTTTAAAAGACATTTGCTTGTGAACAAAAGTATATTATTTCATATATCTTACAAGACTGCAGAGGCAGAGAGGGGTTGAGAACCTCTACCCTCATCTCTTTCCCAGTGTCTGGATTCTGGTTTTGAATGCAAAGGTTAAACACTGGAAATCCTTTGCCAGATGTCTCTAAGTGCCTTCATGTTACAGCTTCATTGTCATGAAGTTAGTTTTCCGTAGGCCTCTTCAATTACTGGGTTTGTGGGTCTGGTTATGTGTCCTTTTTCATTCTTGCTGCGTATATCCCTACTGCAACGTGCCTCCCTGGTGACGAAGGCACAGTGGCTGTCATAACTTGCTTGAGCTTGTGACAGCAGAGCTACAGATCACATCTCTCTGCAGCAAACCTCCAGTTTCATTGTGACCCCCTGGAAGAAAACTCCCCAGTATCGGAGATAATGCAGAGCACTACATTTACTAGTGCTTCAAAGGGCAGCTTTTGGCCTCTTAAAAGTGACCTCAGTTTGGCTGCAGCCCAGCACATCCCAACTGGAGTTGACAGATCCGTTTCTTCTGGCATCTAAGAGAAGAGACCGTGGCGCTGCCTTGCCACATTGTGAGCTCGAGCCAAACTCCTGAGCAGTGGGACTCAGCTGCGTGAGCCGCACTGTGCTGGGACACAACAGGATGCTCTGACTTACTAGAACGTTTCGGCAGCCCTGTGAATGATGTGGCTCCACGTGGAGTTGCATCAACTTGGCTGATGGGGTGGAACCTCCTACCATCTGGCTTGGCACTGAAGAAAATAGACCTCGTAAACTGTGTACTGTGGCATGACAGGTTTGCAGTGTTAAGAGGAGCAGAAACAAGCTGTTAATCAAGGGCAGCTGCTATTTTGGTCCTCGAACTAAGAAAGTGTTCTGTGAATAGCGAGAAATCCCTTGAAACGTTTCACCTTGTCTGTCCCTTTGGAGCTGGTGGAAGGGTGTGTTCTGTAAGAATAATTCCTTTCTATTCCTTAATGCTCCTGATTGCTGGAGAGCTTTTCTGTCCATGTACGTGCCAAAGTAATGCCCTTGTGGTTCCTTCAGCTTGGCATAAAGTTTCTCTAGTCTGAGTAACCTTAAGAGAATGTGGAAACCTGGAAGCCTATTAAATTATTGGAAGCACTAAGTACATCTGAGTTATCCAGAATCTCAGGTAATGGAGTGGAAGAATTTCTTAAGAACTGGTTGTGTTTTATTTTCCAGAGAGCATGAAAGGGTTCAGTTGTACCCATGGATGATGTAGCGTACTTCAGAGATAAAGCCATCCATACATTGCTTTGTGAGCAAGTTTTGTCTGCTTTTAGAACTGCAGTGGCTTTTAGAGGAGGAGGATGCAGTGGGCTTGCCTTTTTTCCCTTCAGAGGTACAATATTCATTATAAACAATAAAAATTTTTTCTATAGCTGGCTGAAATGTATATGAAAAGATAATTTTATATTAATAAAAAGTATATATTTTATAACCACCATTCTTCTTTGCAAATAAACTAAATTAGAATTTCCATAGGATGGGTACGGAATTCAGGGTAGACTCTGTGGTGCAGCTACATCAATGTGAGTCTGTAGGACTCTTTTTTTTCACTCTATCAGAACTGGTGGTGAGAGAAAAGTGCAGAAGATTGAGGAATAACGAAGTTATTTTATCAGAAAGTTTCTTTCCCTTCATTATTTTGTACAATACCTAGGACTGCAAAAATTAACCTTGCACATGACAGCTTTTATTTCTCTTCAAATCTTCTTGTGCTTTGGCAAAATCTTACCCATGCAGAACCCAAACATCTCTTATCTTGTGCTGTTTCCACAGCTGTTACGTTCAATCTGGAATTTGCAGGGGCAGGGATGTTCTTTTTGCTCGTACAGCAAACCTGACCTCAGACTTCACTTGTGAACCACAAATTGCTGTTTTTCTTGACACTTCAGCCACATAAATTCACATTTGAAAGTCAAGACTTTTTTCTCATGGGCTGGTGGAAATGTTAGAATGGTAGAGCACATTCTATTTGCACTTTGCACCTCCATTCTTGTCCCTGTGCCCCACTGCAGTAGCTCAAGCACCAGTTTATGATTAGTCTGGGTGTAGTCACTCAAACTGAGTATTGAGAACCAAAAGCCTGAGTGCTTGCACTAAGTATGGAAAACTTGTCTCGGCACGGAATTTCCAAATGGACAAGGGCACGTCCATCTGCCTTTGGGAAAGAGATGTAAATAGCATCCCTGAAAAAAAGTTAATGATGCACTAACCTTGCATATATAAAGTTTGTAGAGGTGCCTTTAAATATGCTAAAGGCATTATGGCTTGAGAAAGAAATTAGTGACTGGCAAATGATATGTTTGCATGTAAGGAAACTGTAGAGTCTTAAACCAGCAAGTACATTTATGGGAAAATCCAGGCTGTGCACATTTGTGTGCTGCAAATTCTGGGATGAGGGCAGCGTGAAAATGCCCCAGAGCATTTCTGGAAGCTTCAAATGGAAAGACTGGGAGTAACTGCAGAGGAGGATAATGTGTAGGAGTGCAGTGCAGAGCACTGTGGAAACCTAAACTGAACAAACAAGCAGATAGACCTATAATCAACTCATATCACAATTATTTTCTTGTTGTCATTAGACAGAATTTGGGCCAAATTCTCATTTCTGCATGGTGTGACTCTGAAATTACTACTAACCCAAGTTTCAGAGTGGCTTGCTGGACAAATTCTAATCTTTCATCTCTTACATTAGTATCTCTGCTTCTCAGATATGGAATCCTATAGTAACCAAACAGGAATGCTTTTCTTGGTCAAGAAGATTTTTCCTGGAACTGAGGAGGGTGAAGGCATCGGTCCAGTTTCCAGCAGAATCTGACACTTTCATTGGCATTTTTGATCTTAAGGCATGACATATTCCAAGAAGCAATTGGACAAACATTAAAAATTGAAAATGAAACACCTGATTTTGGTGCAAGGATCTGATTAAGAGTTGTTGGTCTTACAATAAAGTTTATTGTTTGAGAGACGCCATTAAAGGTAAAATTGAATTTTAACCATAAAGTTTATATGATCGTGTTTATTAACATTGCTTTCCCTCGAGTCACTTACATTTTGCTTAAGTAAAATGCATAAAAAGTTAAATACTGATGTGGCTGGGTTAAGGTAGTTATATGTTAGTCCTTTCCTCATTATGTTTTTATGAAGATCAGAAGTTTCTGTACTGGAGTGAAGGAAAATGTTTTAGTTGCATCAAATCAGGGTGAAAATAGAATAATTTTGCCACTCTTATTAAATACGATAATACTCGTATTAAATACTCGTATTAATACTCGTATTAAATACGATCGATGCTTTCAGAGCACTGCAGTATGAACGTAAACTTCAGAAATTTGGAAGAAATTGCAAGTATATATAATGAGATTCAGATTAAAACATATTTTACATTAGCATTGAGTGGGTCTTGTGGAAATATATAAAATAACAAGCCTACTTATTAAAATATTTCTAAACACTTCTGACTTATCACATAAAGATTATGAATTCTTTGACAATAAATCATGTAAGGCAACACAATAATGGCTAAATTTCAAGCTGTTCATAAGTTTGTGAGCTTCTCCTTTTAAGTCCCTAATTTTTGTACTTGAGAAAAAGGAACAAACTCAATTTTATATTCTTTGCTCTCCTCAGCATTAAACTCTTGATTCTTTTATATTTATGGATTTTAATGTAATATGACTTGTTATATAAACTATTTTTTTTCTTTTTCTGTAGACAGGATCAAATGCGCCTTATTTCATACTGTATTGTGCTTTCCCTCTAGCCACACGGAAGAGCTCTGTGTGCAACGAACACTTAACTCAGTAGACAAAGTGAAACTTCTGATGCTGAAAACTAAAACCCTAAGCATGTCCCTTTAAAGACTTCTTTTAATAAAAAGAATGCTGACTAAAACTGCCATATAACACCATCTCTTCCTGCTAAGAGGCACGGGGGAGGATCAAACTCAAGAGTTTGCATGGTGTTGTGTGGAGTGTTTTGATTAGATACAGCTATTGGACTTTGAATCCAGCACTTTAGACGACATAACTTTTGGCTTTATTTTCCTTCTCATTGTATCTGACAAGGAAAAGATTTTCTAGATGGAGAGTGGTTTATGGGGGGCTTTTTTGCCTTTTTGTTTTCCTCTCCCGTGGTTTTTTTTTTTTGTTTGTTTTTTGTTTTGTTTTGTTTTTTAAAAAGGTCAATAACAAACCTGATTCGTAGTTTGACTCAACCAGTTCCAGGGTTTGTAGGGCTGCTAATAACACTTACTGCATAAGCTGGGATAGCATCTGCTTTTTTTTCTTCAGTTATTTTGTTTCTCCAGTCAGTTCTGTACTGTGTCCTTCCTGAGTGTGCAAAGGTGATGAAGACTATAAAAAGTCTGTAAGATTGTACAGAAGTGAGAGTATAACACAGCGATACAGATCAATGTCCTTTGGAGCTTTGTTGCCTGAGGGGTTTTGAAGATGGAGAGTAACAAGTTTCCCTTAAGCTATGACTTGGTTAGTCCCTATGAGCTAGATGTTGTTTTAGAGAAGAGTTAAAGTTATAGATACTGGAAAGAGGATTTTGCATGAGCTGAGATAAACATGCTAAAGAGGAAACTATTTTTAAATAAGGATACAGAATAAAGATGAGATTGCCTTAAACTGCAGGGGTGAGGCTCAAGGCAAGCAGTCAGTCAGGGGTGAAAGGGTACTTATCAGTATTGATTTTATTTTTTTCCTATAATTAAGTAATGGCAGGTAAAGTTGTGAAATTTTTCTGAGGTGTGCTAGAAGCCTTTGTGCTTATAGTTTTGGTGCCTTGGCAGTGATCTTAGTTATTGCTTGTGTGACGGTACATGGGTCAGAGCTACCCTTGTCAAGGGAGCAGGGTTAACCTCTGAGTATGGGGCTGACCAGGTTCTACCTGCTTTACTACACAGCTGAATGCCTCCAGTGGCTGGCCACCACAGTTCCTAAAAACATGGAGGTGAGGCTTTTCTTACAAAGATTTGCATGCAAAAAGATGAGGATTCAAGAAATCTACCTTTATTTTCAGCAGAAAATGCAATGAATAATATTTTGATGCTCAGTATATCTTTCTATAGGTTTTCTCTCCATTTACAGCTGGTTTTTTTGTGTGTTAATAATGCACTTGTCAGCCCAACCATGATGATTTGCCTCACTGATAACGCATTGTATGAATCACTGAGGGGAGTGGTCTGGTTTTTTTCATCTTAATGATGATGTGCTTCCTTACTACAGGTGCCACACTTCTAGTGATCCATTTGGAGCATCCAAACATATTTGTAATTCCTTTTCTGATGCTAAGTTCCTGCTTAGTTCAATTTCCTTTTTCTTAATGCTCTTACTGTTCTCTGCAGGTATTGAATATATTTAAAAAACTGTAATAAAGTTGTCAGGTGGTATCTGTTCCTTTTCAAATAGCCTAAAGTGAATTTACATGGCTCTTGGTTGTTTCTGGAGAACATGAGACCATTTAAGAAACAGCAATATGTGCATTATGTGGTTTGTTTGGGTTTTTTTGCTGCCTTTTCATTAAGTTGCTTTCTTACCTTCTTCCTCTAACCAAAGCCTTTCAAAACACCTTGGTGGAGTTTCCTTGTTTTCTCAATTACAGACCTGCAGCCTTCTCAGCGCTACTGTTAAAATAATGTTTTTGACAGTGTTGCTCATTATTGCTAAAGTGACCTTTCTGCCCTGGTAAAATTAGGGCAGTCTCAAAGGTCAGCATGAACAATTCACTGAAGCAGCTTCGATTCAAGTTGATTTCTCCCTTGCTGGGATTAAACTGCTGGACAGATGTTCGCTCCTCTGGCTCTCGGCACACTCTCTGCCTCAATGCTGCTTTGGCAGCCACCCAGCTCTGCCCCAAAGCAGGGCTCAAAGCAGAAAAAGCTGCTTGCTGCTGTGCTTGGGCACTGTTGAGGGCTGCTTGATGTTGTTATGGTGTCCTTTTAGTCACATGTAGTTACAGAATCATAGAATCCTAGAATGACTTGAGTTGGAAGGGACCTCAAAGATCATCTGATTCCAAAACCCCTGCCATGGGCAGGAACACCTCCCACTAGAGCAGGTTGCTCAGAGCCTCATCCAGCCCAGGCTTAAACACTTTCAGGGATGAGACATCCACAGCTTCTCTAGGCAACAGGTTCGTGTGTCTCACCACCCTCAGAGTAAAGAACTTCTTCCTAATGTCTCGTCTAAATCTTCCCTGCTCTAGTGTAAAAGGTGTGTGCTGTACAGATAACTACCTACGTGCCATGGCGCTGCCTGGGAGCCTTTCTGTAGTATTCTGGGCCCTGGGAGGGATGTTGCTAAGTACTACAGAAGCTCATGTGTGTGCATGAGTGGAGAGATAGTGAAGGGAAAAAAATGTGTTCTGGGAAAATGCCACTGCACAGTTGTGTAAATTAATGCAGATACACCACAGCTCTGGCTTAGGCTGCCTGCTAACTCCATCTACAGGTCTGGAGCAGAGGTGGTAATTAACTAGAGGATCATTCTTCCTTCCCATGCCAGTCCCTTTTTCCTTTTCCTCAGGTTGACAACAGCAGCTTTTCCTTCTTTGTTCACTGAAAATGAATTGCTTTTTCCATGTCAGGCATTCCCAGGTGGGGGCTGCTGTATGTGAGCTGCTTGCATGAGCCTGTCCCTCAGCTTCTGTTACCTTTCACGCCTTGAAGAGGGGAACTGTTTCTTCTGTATTACTATTTTTTTTTTCCTCTGATAATAACAAACAATAACTTCTAGATCCTTTTACTATTAAACTTTTGTCTTTCCTTGCCATATACCTACTGCAGTTCTGTTTGCTCCTCTTGAGATTTGGATAACAGGGAAAATAGTCTCCTTTCTTCCTTGACTAGATTTTAATAAATGTAGTGTCAAATACCAACCGTTTTCTGGCTATTTTTGTCTTGTGGGACCTTCTGGGGAAATAAAATTCCACTTGTTTCCAGCTGAGTTCTTTTATAACACTACAGGTAGTCAGACATGGATCACAGCTCTTCCATACGATTTTTACAGATCATCTTTGGCTGAAACTTAAAAAAAAAAATGATGAGAACGGTCTGTCAACTTTACAGAACTCAAAATGAATTTGGAGTAAGCTAGCTTGAGCCGTTGGCCAATATATAGGTACTGGGAAAGTTATTTCCAAAAATTAGTTGCAGAATTATTCTGATTCTCTGAACTTCAGGAAGGCTCTAACTCAGATGTGGTAGAAGCAAGCAGAGGAGCTTGCTTAGGAGCTACACACACCAGTTTAAATCCCATGTGTGTTACCAAGGTCTCTCTCACCTTTGTGCTGTTGTCAGAAGATGCCTATCTCCTGCTGTGTTTTTTTCTTGCCCTTACCTTCAGATGTGTTTATTAGGAAGCTTGCTGTTTAACCGCTTAAGCGATTGACTGCATGTTAATTTTTTTAGTCCTAAATGTCAGATTGACTGTTTACAACTTAATGTTTTCTTGACCTGGTTCGCAGCTTACTTCCTTGGCTTATGGTCCTCATCAGTTTTTCACAACCATTTGGCTCCAGCTATTCTTCTAAAAAGAGTCATTTAATTGCACCTTCCAGTCAGCCTTGAAAATGCTCATGAGCGAATGTTTAGCTCTTTTTCATGCAGAATCTGTTCCTTATTTTTGCTTGTCCTCAGCATCCACTTCTGGATGCCTTCTGCTTTCTACGTAAAGTGTTTTCAGAGCAGACACCCAGGACTGCATGCAGTACTCGAGCTGTATTTTTGCTCTGTGATGATTACTGCTTGTTCATGTTCATCCTTCTATGAAGGCATGACCACATGGGTCGATGAAGGGAGACCAATGATTGTCATAGACCTTCACTTCAGTAAGGCTTTTGATACTATCTCCCATTACATCCTCATAGAAAAGCTCAAGAAATGTGGGATAGACAATTGGACTGTGAGGTGGATTGAAAACTGGCTCAACAACAGAGTTCAGAGGGTTGTGATCAGTGGCCCAGAGTCAAGTTGGAGGCCTGTGGCCAGTGGTGTTCCCCAGAGATCAGGACTGGGTCCAGTTTTGTTCAATATCTTCATCAGCGACCTGGATGAGGGGATAGAGGGGACCCTCAGCAAGTTCGCTGGTGATACGAAACTGGGAGGGGCGGCTGAGACACCAGAGCTGTGCTGCCATCCAACGGGATCTAGACAGGCTGGAGAGCTGAGCAAAGGGAAGCCTCATGAAGTTCATTAAGGACAAGTGTAGGGTCCTGCTTCTCAGGAGAAATAACCCCAGGCACCAGTACAGATTAGGGGTTGTCCTGCTGGAAAGCAGCTCCATGGAGAAAGACCTTGGAGTCCTAGTGGATAGGAGGTTCTCCGTGGGACAGCAAAGTGCTCTTGTGGCCAAGAGGGCCAATGGTCTCCTGGGGGGCATTAAGAAAAGTGTGTCCAGCAGGTCTAGGGAAGTTCTCCTCCCCCTTTCCTCTGCCCTGGTGACACCACACCTGGAATACTGTGTCCAGTTTTGGGCTCCCCAATTCAAGAGAGACAGGGATCTATTGGAAAGAGTTCAGTGAAGGCTAGGAGAATGATGAAGGGACTTGAACATCTCTCCTATGAGGAAAGGCTGAGAGTCCTGGGACTGTTTAGTCTGGAGAAGAGAAGGATGAGAGAGGATCTGATCCATGTCTATAAATATCTGAAAGGGTGGGTATTAAGTGGAAGACGCCAGTCTCTTTTCTGTGGTGCCCAGGGAGAGGACAAGGAATAACAGGTACCAGCTGGAACACAGGAGGTTCCACCTCAGCATGAGGAGAAACTTCTTTCGTGTGAGGGTGATGGAGCCTGGAACAGGCTGCGCAGAGAGGTTGTGGAGTCTCCTTCTCTGGAGACTTTCCAGCTCCACCTGGATCTGTTCCTGTGTAGCCTGCTTTGGATGATCCTGCTCTGGCAGGGGTGTTGGACTGGATGATCTCCAGAGGTCCCTTGTAACCTCTAATATTCTAGGATTCTATGATTATTCCGTCTTGAGAGTTTTGCTTTTGTGGTTTCGGTTTGGTCTTTTTTTTGTGTGTGTTTGAGATTATATTTACTTCAAACTACAGCCTGTAACTGTTGTAGTCCCAAGATCTTACTCCTCAACAGTAATGGCCAGCTCAAAATCCATTGCTTTCTATGGAAAATTGTATATTTCTGTGTGCATGGCTGGAAGTTTATCCAAATGTTTTATACCTACATGAAATATCTATTGACATTATAGTGCTCAGTAAGTGTGATCAAGACTTCTCTCCAGTTGTTCAGAGTAAGCCCTCATCTTTACATCTCCTTGAACACTTCAGTGTATCAATAATCGTATTCATTGCCTTCCTATTAACCACATTTTCTATATTACTTATGAGCATACTGAACTGTCCAGATCCTTCCTTGAATGGCAAGAAGCAACTGGTAACTCCTACTTAGTTTCCTCTTGTCATTAATAAATTAAGAGTTCATTTTTGAGATCTTCCCACTTCTCTTTTTGACTGCCCAGTTTCTTTCAGAACCTTCCAGGTAGATGGTTAATTGAGCATTCTCTAGAAACTCAAGTGGACACTAGATCTTTCTCTGTCCTTTTAGAACTTCGTATTGGTCGAACTTGCTGCCTGCAGAGGTTTTATTTACCAGTTTACAAATCACCCTGGATTTTTAGTGATTTTTGGCCCTCTTTATTCAGAACTGTGTTACAGGGGTGAGAGGCTTTCTGACTAAAAAGGCAGTTTCTCTTCTTTGTCCATAGCCGGTGGAACTTGCATAAATCTCCCTCTCCAGCTGGACAGCTTGTAACCTGCAGAACGAGATGCTGGTGTGTGTACTCTGTAGTCCAGCAGGACACTTAAAGCTGTATCAGTGGGAACAGTTCCAGAGTAGTCTCTCCAGCACAAAAGACCTACTGTGAGCCAGATGTGTGTCCAAGATGTAGTCACATTATGCAAGTATTTCCTGTTCAAGATGGCTATTAATCAAATCAGACAACTCTTGTACAGCAAAACCTTTCTATAAAATTCATATTTAGGACGTGGTGTAAAGTGTACTCCTTAAAACAGTTGTTGATGGTTTAAAAAAAAAGAAGACTTCTTCTGGAAAGAGTAATGGCATTTAGCTCTCATATGATCTCATCTTTATGCTTTTCATGATTAATACTTCATATTTCTCCCAAAAGATGACTGTACACATTTAACCTTGCAAGCAGGTTCTACAAGAAGGGGAACTTGTGGTTTTATTTCAGAGGTGCCTTGTCGAGGGTGTAATGCAATCTGCATCACAAAAGACACTAAGATAATATACAAAGTGTATAAAAAGAGGATACATTAAAAAAAAATAACAATATATAAATCTTATTATATAAGATAATATATAAAGCTTATACTAAAGCTCCTGTATTAGAACTTAGCAAGTGTCATGACGTTCCATTACAACATCTCTGCTAATCATATTTGAACATGGAAACTGTATTAGGGAGTGTCAGTGACTTTGGCTTGTAAAGAACAAAATGTATTCTCAACCTACATGTGACTGGTGCTTTCCTCTTTCTGCATTGAAACACTGAATATCTGGACCTAAAATCCACCTGGGTGATCGGCAACTGTTAGATGGAGAGCAAAGCCAACCACTGAATATCACTCAAAGGCATGAGTTTTCCCTGTCATATAATTAAAAATCCCCTGATTTAGAAAATATGTTTCTCTTCTGATGTATCTTGTCATCAGGCTTTATGGAACAGAACAACTGGCATTTTCCTGGAAGGGTTTTTCCGTGCTGCCTTTCTGTTTTGTGCTCCAGCAGCTGGTTGTTGCGCAATGACTTTGCACGCTGAGTGACTTTCTTTGCACGCACCAGCCCTCTGTTCCCTTCTGTTGACACTGTTCTGCAGCACTTGGTTTAAAAATGTAAATTTTATTTTTCTTCCCCAAGAGGAAGCTCAGCTACTCTAGATCTGTCCCACTCTCCTCTCTCAAAAGGACTTCTAAGGAGTTTCACACTTGAGAGGGTGATGGAGATCTGAAGGTCTTCCTCTCCCCAAGGCATCTCAGAGCAAAGCACAATTTAAATCTCCTCTGACAGTGAGGAGCTGTGTGACTGAGGAAGGTGTGAGCTACATCACCTGTCTCTTTTCTTTTTCCCTCCAGCTGCCATGGCTTTCTAGGCAACTCAACTTTCTTTTTACTTAAATGGAAGGTTTCAAAGGCTCAGTCTGGGTGTTGCCTTGTGTCACAGAGGGCATGTGATGCAGATCCTAAAGAGGAGGGAAACCCAGCAGTCCTCAGAGTAAATAGCCAGTTGGCTGCAGGCCTGCTGTTCAGGTTTTAAAGTCTGGTTGGAGTTACAGGAATGCCCAGCTGATAAGTAGGATTGTTTTTCTGAAACTGTTAAAGGAAATCCATCTATGCTTGGTACTTGACATCTCTCTGGGAAGCACAGCAAGACAGCCAAGCGCGCTTGCTTGCAGACCTCAAATGTGTTTTATGCTGGCAGTATTAGTTCTGAATAGAGTAGCGTTGTAAGGATATATTTTATTCTTTTAGAAGTTGTAGCCTAATTCATTCTCTAGAGGTAACATGGTCTTTTTAAACCCCCGGCAGTGAGTTTTTACTTTCCATCTCATCAACAGACTGCAGAAGGGCTGGTCAGATGTTCAAACCCTGCCCTAGTGCACAGTGGCAGTGAGTTACTTATTAACTGATGGTTACTATGATATTTTAATTTATTTTTTTAATAAAGCAAAACAAACTCAACTTTATAATGAATGTTATAGAGATATAAAAGCAAAAAAACCCCAACCTTTATCTATTCCTCCAAATAATTCTCTTGCTCAGCTATCATTTTAACTGGAGCAAGACTTGATCTCTTCCTCTTCCCCCTCATCCACTGGTTATAGTAGAGATTTCCCCTCATTGAGTGAACTTCAGATGGAGCCCACCCTCAAATAAAAACCCAAACACTTTGCTTTGTTTTGGGCAAAGAAGGCAGGGAGACATTTAAAAGACAGGAGAAAGACAAATAGCCTTTCTAAACAAACAAAGGATAATTGCTCTCTTAAATGTGGGTCCTCATCATTTAAGAGCAATGGTTTATATACTTGGTAAACCATATAAACAGAGAGGGGAGACCAGGACCAGAGAGTTGTGTTCAATAAAAGATCCAACTCAACAGGCCCTTGATTGTTGTGTGTTTTGTGAGCCTCTGCCAAGTTTACTTGTTGGCAGCGCTCGCTCTGTGGGCTAATCATGGCACCAAGGAGCAAGCGCTGGGAGTTTCTCTGCATGGAGTAGTAGGAGCTGGAGGTGCTGTGGCTGAGAGAAGCTGAAGGCACCAAACAACCGTCCTGTAAATCTCTGCTGTGGTGTTTTGGGTTTTGCAGGTGGAAGACTCCTACAGGAAGCTTAAATCTAGTTTGTGTTGATAGTACAGTACATAGAAAATTAAAATTCATCGTGTGTTGGCCACATGGTAGAAACGGGTGGTAAAAGCTTTACCTTCACCATTGCCACAGGCCTCTGGTAGTAGGTAACTCCATGTTTTAAACGAGGGTGGTTAATCAACCTGTTTTCACCTACTTATTTATTTTAAGTGGCATCAAGTCTTTCTTAACAACATTTCCAAACATTTAACAAGTGGATGTTAAACAGTCTTCCTCTTGAAAAAACTGTGTTAGGGTTATTGATTTGCTAGCAGAATCCTCACCGTGTGTCTCAACTTAGATATGTTCTGTCAGACAGGTAAACAAAACTTGAGCTGCAAATAAGGAACCTTAGGGTTGTCAGGTAAAAACTTGTGAGCTGCTTCCAAGATCCTGGATATTCGAAACTTCATAGCACAGTGATGTGTCCAGAGAGTTGTAGTTCAAGTCTGCTAGCATCTCTAACTTGAGGTGTTTGGAGAGATTTGTGCTGTATTATGCATTAGCTTCTTTCCCAAGCATGTGCAATCTGCTTGGTTTTCATTTTTCTTCTTCTTCCTTTTTTTTTTTTTCTTTAAAATAGAACACTTTGTATCTGCATATTCATATTTTGTCTGCTGCAATTACTGCCTGTGATGGTGGACCAGTTACACCTGGCTCCGGTTGCATGTTTTTTGCTGGGAAACCGACAGATTGTGTTTCAGCAGTTGTATCTGAATGCTCCGAGTAGTAGAGGGACCTCAGGACAGAGAAAGATTCATGGCAGGGTGAGCACAATCATTAGATCCATTGCTTACCGTAGTTTCCAGTATGTCATATTCTGCGTCCTCTTCATGGGATATCTAACACAGGTTGGTGGCACGATGTGAGAGCAGGGGTGTCCCGAAGTGTGCCCTGGGGCTCCTCAGTTTCTTCCCTGTTACCAGGATCATGGAAGTGGCAGCTGCAGAGAAGGCTGCTGAAGCTGAAGAATGCCAGTGCAAGTGTTCTGCTGGGAAGCATGAAGCCAACTTACTGTCATGTCCTTGTTCAGCTATCAAAAGAAGACAAGCCACTTATTTTTCTCCAAGTGGTAAATCTGTCAGATTGTAGCCGTGTCAGGTCTGTTACTTAAGCTTCTCAACCACCTTGAGTTGTAAAATTTGCCTAGATGTTAAAGCACATGATGAGGAAAGTCTTAATGATGCATTTTATCCTGTGTTTCTTTTGGATCCAGCCTTTTGTAAGGAGCAGAATACGAATTTACATCAAGGTTGCCAAGACTTTGAACAGCATCTGAATTCCTTGTAGGTTAGTGTAATGGTTATAACGGCTTATTTTAAAATATGCAATTAAGTATAAACTGAATTTCCTAATCCAGTTTATATTGGTTAAAACATAAGAATAAGCATCTGGCTTCATCCTCTGGCTCCACTCGTCATTATCTGTATGACTTTTTTGACATCGTTATTGCACAGCGGGGTTGTAGGTTTTAACAGAGGGCACACAAAAGGGAAACGAGTGAAACAGCAGCACTTTTACACCTTCATGCTGAAGCCAGCTCGTTCATGTGGTGCTTCCCATAATTTGGGAACGTGCCCTGTTTCTCCAGCGTTGTCTCCCACAGCTGCAGTTGCTCTGGGCTTCACTCCGCGTTTCTCGCAGTTGGGAGTTCTGATCTAGCATTAGTGCATCCCTAGGCTGTGCTGGAACTCCCCTGAAGATCTTGTTTTGGTATCAGTAGTAATCTCATGCTGCACAGGCAAGGTGTAAAAACACACCCTCCATCCATACCTTTGTGTGACAGCAAGGCTGCTAAATGCAATTCAAGTGTGATGGGATTGCTTTGTGTTCTTGACATTCTGGACTTTTGCCGTAAACAAAAATCTACCTTTTGTTCAAGGATCGAATGGATGTTGACAGAAAGGCTGGTGAGCTGGCTGAAATGGGCTGCAGGCACATCCTCCTGCTCCATATCCACCTGGATCTGTTCCTGTGCGGCCTGCCCTGTGTGATCTTGCTCTGGCAGGGGGATTGGACTCGGTCTCCAGAGGTCTCTTTCAATCCCTACCATTCTATGATTCTATGAAGCTTTGTTGTGTTACAAGATCTTAAGCGATTTTTTTCCAAAGGAGTGAGCAATGTCTGCCAGCTGTAGTCTCAGCTAAAATAACTCATATTCTGTCTGAATTGTCCTCTAGATACAGCTGCACTTGCATGGGACTCATTATACTCAGTATAGAAGACCCAGTAGCATCACTGGTGAGTGATGTAGATCTAGAAAGTAACACCGAGATGTGACCTGTTGGCTGGGGTGCTCAAGAGCAATGGCTCAATCCCAAGGCAGGCATCCCACCTTTTATTTTGGAGGAAGGAAAAGCTAATGTCTGTGTGGAATGATGAGCTCACATGGATGGAGGCACTATATGCTTCTCTGAAGCCTTTTCATATTGTGTGGTTTTTCAGATGGCTTCTAGCTGGTTTATAATATAGCAGATCAAATAGCACTTCACCATGGCATGTGTTTGTTATCTCATTTCAGTAAACTCAAAGCCTTGTAAGGTGTTTTCCTTAAAAAAGGAGGACTGTTGAAACCAAGTTTTGTTCAATAAGGGACAACTCTCTCTGTGAACTGTGCAGTTGGAGCCCTGGTAAGGGCACAAGGTGCCACATCCTGTCATTGAAAATGTCCTGCTTCAGAAGGAGCAATGATGTTGTCATCTCTGTTTCCTCCCATGTGAAAACATTCAACCCAAACTGAACAAGAGGGATCCTGATCAACTAAAAGTTGATCAACTTTTAGTTGATCAGGAATTGGCAACAGATTTCACTGTCTTTCAAACTGGATAAGGTATCAACTAGTGAAAGCTTCAAGGCTTTGTACTAGATCTTGAATCACCCTCAGAGCTACAAGAATATTTTCCTGAATTTTGTATAATAACAGCATTACCACTGCTTTGCACATGGCTTGTGTTCTATAAATGGAGTTAAAATGACACTCATCTTGCTTCTCAATCCAGCATTTCTCGTACTGACACTTCTGCAGTGTCATGTCACTCTACGTGGCACATGCTCTAAACAGTCATTAATTCAGCATGAATGGAGTGTAGCTCAGTATAACAAAATGAGGGGAATGCTTTCCAGGCAATTACTGATGTTAGTTAAGTCTCTTTGCCACAAATAGAACAGAGAGAGTGAACCAATCTGGCAAGGTTTCAGATGTAGCGTAGGGTGAGGAGAGTTGTCATCCTGAGGAAATACTTGGCATCCAGATACTGCAGCATCAACCTCTTCACCTTTAAATCCAGTGAGCTGGAAAACATGAAGTCACTGCAGGTTTCTAAAACATTTCCTAATATAAATTCTTTTTACCTCTTCATTTGAAGTTTTAAAATGTAACTTTGTGATCTCTCTTTATTGGCTGTGTTCCATGTTTACAAATTATACTGAAAAATGCTAGAAATATATTTTTATTTTTACTTTTTTTTCTATTTCTTGAAGTCTTGTGCAATTAAAGAGGAGAAGATGAAGTCGTTACTATAATTCATCCACCTGAAACTTCAGTACCTCATGGTACTGTAACACAGTGTTAAATGCCTTTTCCAGAACCCAAGGCTCATTACATGTACCTTAATTTACATCACACATCCAGATGGAGACTCCACAAACTCTCTGGGCAAGCTCAGTCACACTTACAATAAGAATTGTCTGCTAATGATGTTCTGAGGGAACCTCCTGTGTTTCAGTTTGTGCCCATTGCTTCTGGTCCTGTCACTGGGCACCGCTGAAAAAAGCCTGGCTCCATCTCCTGTACACCCTCCCAGCAGGTATTTATGTGTATTGATGAGATCACCCTGCCAGGTTAACTTTTTACTTGGGCTTTGTAAAGAAAAGGGCTTTTCTTTTTTGTCATGATGCCAAAGATTTCTTCATTCCAAAAGCTGCTGCTGTCCTGTCTTTAAGTCTGTTCCCTAAGATATCACCATAAGGTGGTGATACTACATCTGAGGATAAATGTGAAATTGCATATAGAGCTGGAAATTAGTGATGGTGTTTAATGTAATTAGGTTAGGCTAACATGCAAAATAAGAGGCTGAAGAATTTAGATAATGCCAGAGTTCTTGCTTTGAATAACTCAGCAGTTGTGTAGATGTGAACATCATTTTTATTATTTTTTTTTCTGCATATTGATTGGAGTTGGACTAGAGGATCTCCAAAGGTCCCTTCCAACCGCTGTCACTCTGTGCTTTTGATTTAAGGAAGCGAAAGTGACATGGAAAGAATCGGTGAGCAATTATTTACCTCATTTCAGTAAACTGAAGTCACAATGAATTGGAATAATAACAGTATTTTATAAACGATGAGGCAATTATTTGTCATGAGTTTCAGTGAAGCAGAAAGTTATTGGAGGTGCCATGAATTCAGCAGAGTGCTGAATTTTTGATTTGCTTGCACATATGTACATCTGATACTGCTCAAATGCCAGAGCACCGTATGCTACTGCATATGAATAACAATGTGCAATTTATACATCACAATTCACAACCTCAGATGGCAGGACTGGGTTTCAGAGGTTGGCTAATGCACTTTGTTTGCAGTTGTAAGGACCATCTGTTTGGACACAGTCTGGAGGGGCTGTTTCACACTGGTGGTCAGGAATCCATGTAACTTACTGTGCTTGGGCTTGAGCCAGTGACGTTTTCTAGGAGGAGAAAGCTTTCCAGTGGCTGTGTCTCTTTCCTAGCTTAACTCCTGAATTTCCCACAAACAAAATTTTAATCCTTGTGATTCTGAATAAGCACTCTGTGCTTGCTCAGTGCATCGTTGTATGAATCTTGTGTCTGTGTTTGTAATAGAAGAGGAGATGACTGATTGACTAACTGTCGTTCTAGGGATCTTATATCATGAAGTGTTTATTACGAAAAGTCCTCAGTTTAT
This sequence comes from Baryphthengus martii, assembly GCA_013396935.1. NCBI lineage: Eukaryota > Metazoa > Chordata > Aves > Coraciiformes > Momotidae > Baryphthengus > Baryphthengus martii. Next base: position 50,238 of record VWZK01000604.1, read on the forward strand.
GTATCTTTGTTAGAGAGGTGTTGGGTAAGTTAAATTGTGCTGGTGTCCTGGGTTTCTCTTTTGGAGACCTGCATTTATTTTCTTTCAAGCCCTCCAGAGTGTTCCTCTCAGCCAGATCCCAAAGGGAACTGCGATCAGCCAGCTCTTTGCTAAATTTATTCCTTTGTCTGTAAGTGCAGTGGTAGCATTGTGGATTTGTAAGAAATATAAAACTATGGAATAAATGAAGTTTTCTACCATTCCTCCAAAAAGCCATGGAGCGTAGTAGTCTAGAAACTGGGGGATGATATAAGGCAATGTATCTGGTCCGTTGATAATCCAGTCCCAAGAACCCAGGATACCTCTCCTCTAGGTGATACAGGTTAGGCTGGGAGGTGGTAACTCAGGATTTTGGAGGAGGTGGACAGGGTTTTTTTCACCGACTAGTGGGTTCATCTACATCAGCATTTTTATTCAGGTCCAAAGCTCGTTTTTTGAAACTAATCTCCCCTTCGTCTCTGCTTATTGTGTTTTAGTTGCTACCACAAGGTAGATGCACCCAGGTACTCTCAGGTGAAACTCAAGCAGAAAATATGTTCTGCCAGGACACCAAATCTAAAAAAGGCGAGCCCTACTAAGCATTCAGATGTGGGGATGAAATCAGACATTATCCAAAAACTAATGCCTACTTTCCAGGCCAGTGGATGTTGCATTCTCAGCAGTAACAGTTTTGCTCCTCTTTCCGATCTGCATTCCTTGCTAACGTAGATATAAAATATCTCAGCTGGAGGAGCTCCCTGGCATACCACAAGGAGTTGGGAGAGGATCTGACCTGAAGGGGTTTAAGAAGAGCTTGTACTTAAGTATGTACGGAATTAATTTGGGAGTTAGGTATTTACTGAGCATGGTAAAAATGCACCAATCCTGTCTCTATGTCATTTCCCAGCAATGATGCACTGACAAACCCTTTTCTCAGAACTGATGTGCCAGTATCATATGCCAGCAATGGTACTAAAGGCAAAATGCTGATGCCTTAACTTCATAAATTAATAGATTGATTACTTCCCCTCCCCCTTCATATTTTTAGCTTTGTTCAAAAATATGAGGATAAAATTAATTCTTGCCACATTACAAGGGACAAGGTCAGTAGGGGGGAGATTAGTTCCAGCTTTTGACAACTACATTGTAAGAATTGTTTGCTTAATAACACTAAAAAGATTACTTCATTTGCAGTGCTCTTTGACTTTAAGCATCTAGTGTGAATATGCCAGGAATGCAAGGTCAGGTCTCTAAATGCGTGTGGAGGAGTTTATAGACTAAAGAAAACTGGAGCGCGACATCACAGGGAAGTTACACCAGTATAATCCAAGGTGAAAAATATCACACAGAAACTACTATGAAGCAGCTTCAAATGGAAGTTAGCAAACCCGTCTTCCACATGCCTTTATACGATAGATACTGTTCCTTATTACATTCTATGGAAGGTTTTTAAAACCTGTAAAAGGTTATTTCAAGTTCTGTGAAACCGTTGCTTCCTTCTAGGAGCATGTGGATGCAATTATTTCGTGAGCTCCAAGGCTGCTCCTACTTAACACTGAGAAATTGACCTCTGTTGCAGGTCTTTGCTCTCCAAAAGAGAGCTGCATGACCTACAGGACCTTACAGGATAAGATGTAAGATTTCATCTTTGCCAAAGTAGTTCTTTTTCATTCCTTTGATGTTACTTTTCAATGTAATTTTCTGTGTTTGTAAGGATAAATTGTCTGTTGAGAGGGAAACAACAGCTCTAACCTGTCTCAGATTTATTTCGTCTTTTGCTTGTCTATCTTGGAAACAAGCTGGTGAAATATGGACTAAATTAAATCATCGTAAGGTGGCCACTGGCCACTGGCAGGGAATAGTATATTGCATTGTTATCACTGAGTATTTGTCAACTATGATGGTGTTTCAAGAAGGAGCCATTAGGGACCTGCCTTGCTATACCTTACAAGAATCATTAATAGGTTGCGAGATTTTCCATCCTTCTTCAGAAACCATCTGTTTGAATTGAATTGAGACACAAAACTACCAATATACAGAGGAATATTTAATATTTATGACACTCGACCTGCAGTCTATTTGGAAAATTGAAAATTAGGATGATTTCAGAAGGTTTCTGTGTACTCAAAATGCGCCTGAAAAAAACAGGACATTAAGGAGAGAGAAAACATACAACTTTGTAAGGAGAGAGGTGTGAGGAAGATGAACAGATCATATAAACACAGAGGCAGGAAATAAATGACAAGGCAGCTGTATGGTGCATGGGAGTCCAGGCAATATATTGAATCCCATACCAAATGCCTCATCATTCTAAGACTGCTGAAATCTCGAAGTTTGACGCGGTGGTTTCCATGAAACATAGGTGGGAAGGACTTCACTTCAGCTGCTGCTGGTGAAGTGTGGTGGTATGAGGTGCTCATTTTGCAGCATTGTACTTGAAAAGAAATGCAGATTGGAGAACACGTAGAGGAAACACTGGAAGACATTCTGAGTATTGGTAATGTGACCCTCATTCTATTGGTCTTGAGTGTACCCTCAGCAAGTTTGCTGATACAAAACTGAGAGGAGTGGCTGAGACACCAGAGCTGTGCTGCCATCCACCTGTCCCTGGAAATTAAGAACAGGGTGGACATGCACAGCAGAGATGGTTTAAGTGTACTTGGGGAGAGATGAGAGCTTGTTCAGTATATCCTTGATTGTAAAAGGTTGCAAAACCACGTAGCTATTTCCAGCGAGCAACACTTTCCCTCTGGCACACTTGACCGCTGCAGCCCTGCGGAAGCTTGCACGGTGAGTTTCATTCCAGCTGCCTCATCGCTGTCATGGGCTCTCAAACTCCTCCCAGCCTCCTGGAGCTGGAAGGAACCGAGGTCCTTAGGGTAGCAGCCTGAGGGTATTTGCTGTGTGGGAGATGCTCTTTTGTAGGTATTACTTTTTTTCTGGGACTTAGTCCGTGCCCAGGAGCTTAGAAAGCAGATGGCCCTGTTGTAGGCTGCTCTCTTAGTTAACTCCTTTTCCTAATCTCCTCCAAGGGCACACAGCCATATTTGACATCTATCTGTCAAATTCACAAGTTCTCCCCCTCTAGAAGCCTGTCAGCTCTTTCTGTTCCACTTGGCATGCTTGACTGTAGCTGCTAGAACCATTAAGCTCCCCAGTCTCTGTAAAAGGAGTACTTCCTGGACTGCACAAAGTCGATGGTATTGTGGTAAAAAGGTGACGTCTATACCCACATTACACTGAGTAAAATATATAATATCTATGCAACACTGTTATTAGAGGGATGCTAAGTAATGTTTCTGTACGGTGCTTAAATGCTTCTTGAGCACTTTATTTTGCGTCTAACATTTTGACAAAAAAGCCAATTGTTATTTTTCTCAACTCTATGGACTTTTCAGAGCCTGAACATAGTTTAGTTTAATTCTTGCCATAGTAAAACCAAAAAATTCAATGGTGGCAGCAGATCAACACAAAGGCTCGTTTTTAGCTGCCAGATAAGAATCTGAAGTTTGCTATTTACCAAAATTTTAATTCTGTTAACTTGAGGAGTTCAGTATAGGATTAGGTTTCAAGGAGGTACACCCACAACATCATGGTGGAAGCTGTGGTAGAATGGAGTCACGTTTTGAACATAGAAAATTGTTCAATCTTTAAAAGTCCATGATGGGGTCTGGACATTAAGCATCCCATGTTAGTGTAGATGGCTGGACTAATGAAAGTACAACACTGTTTTCTCTCTCTCTGGTTCCAAAATCGGAGTCTGCATATTGTTGTCAGTGCCAGGAGGAACAGGGACTAGATCTTAGTTTAAATCATATCTATTAAAGGTTCTTTTTCCCCAGATGTATGTATCAATTGAGAAACAAACTGAAGAAAAAGAAAAAAAAAAATCCTTTGAAATAAACCAGATTCCTAATGGAGTAAGAAAACTCCCTCCAGTGCATTTTCTCCCCTCTGTGTCAGCTTTTATAGTTCTTTTTCTGGCACGCATCTTTGGAGACTTCTTTAAAGATTGTTAAGAAATTTTCTCTTACATCAACAAACAATTTTCAGAGCCTGAGCAAAGCTTTAATAAAAACCATCTTGCACAGAAGATAGGTAACCAGAGAGGGAAAGGGCCCAAAGAGTTTGTAGGGAAGGAAGCACAGGGCTGCTTTGTAATTTTTCTTACATTCTAAGATTGCCAAAATGTAAAGCTGCATTTCAGGCTTGAAAACAATTTTTTGTTTTGTTTTTTTTCAGCAAAGAAATGCTTCTGAGGGACGTATGTGCGTAAAGTTGTGTATCGAGAACTGTAATCAGGAGCTTCATTTGCACTTGCAGGGTTGTGTTTATTAATGTCCCACTGTCATTAAGTTGCCCTGCCTGCCTCTTAGCTAGCAGTCGGTAACAGGGGAAGAGCAAGATTTGAAGGAAATCCCAGACAGTGCTACAGAAAGCCCTCCCAAGAATGCTTGAGAAGCCTGGAAAATGTACGGTTGACTAAGTGTTTTCATACAATCCTAGAATGTTAGGGGTTGGAAGGGACCTCTGGAGATCATTGAGTCCAACCCCCCTGCCAGAGCAGGATCACCCAGGGCAGGACACACAGGAACTGATCCAGGTGGGTTTGGAAAGTCTCCAGAGAAGGAGACTCCACAACGTCTCTGCGCAGCCTGTTCCAGGCTCCATCACCCTCACACGAAAGAAGTTTCTGTTGAGATGGAACTTCCTGGATTCCACTTTGTGCTCATTGGCCCTTGTCCTGTCCCTGGGCACTACAGAAAAGAGACCGGCCCCTTCTACTTGATACCCACCCTTCAGATATTTGTAAACATGAATAAGATCCCCTCTCATCCTTCTTTTCTCCAGACTAAACAGCCCCAGTTCTCTCAGCCCTTCCTCATGGGAGAGATGCTCCAGTCTCTATGTCATCCTTGTAGCTCTCTGTTGAACTCTTTCCAACAGATTCCTGCCTCTCTTGTATTGGGGAGCCCAGAACTGGACACAACACTCCAGATGTGGTCTCACTAAGGTTTTGCTGAAGCCTTAAATGCTAGCAAAAAGCTTTCCAAGATTTTACTGGCAAAAAAAAAGATCCTGGACTCACCTGTTTTTTTGTTGTTTTGGTTTGTTTGTTTTTTTTTTATTTTTACTACAATCAGAAAGCAGGTATACCTCTGTTCAGCTGAGCTACCAGCAAATTCCTGTCTGAAAGCACATTGCATTATGGGCTCAGCAGACCAGTAACACTCTCTCAACTCCTTGTTTAATGACAAAACTACAGGCTTTTTCCAAAATGCTTTGGGATGGGGAGATGTTTAATAATGAAACTTGTCACTTTTGATTTTATTTGCACCTGCTTTGTGGTGTAGAAGCAAGTATTTGTTCAGTGGGTTTTATTTATGTCATTTTATTTTCCTTTTCTGTGGTGGTTTGTGTAAAAAAACAACTGAGGAACCAACCAACCACCAAACAAACAAGAAGCCCGAAGCAAGTAAAAAAGTAAAAAGTAAAGGAGAGAAATTCACAACACCAACTAACTGTGGTAGTGGAAGACACATCCAGCACTTGAAAAGAAAAAAAAAAATGTTTTATATTACAATCATCCTTGTCTTAAAACTCTCAACAAAAGAGCAAAAATAAAAGGTTCCAAGTCTACTACATCTTCTGCACATGTTTAACTTCAGGCACTGTTGTTGGTTTTGATTGTAATGTGAGGGACGTCAAACATACGGTGAATCCTTCCAAAATTTGTTCTAGAGGACCATTGCCTAAGTGGTCAGTGGAGTCACTGCTTGTCTGCCAGAGCCCGGCTGATGCTGGTGTTTTGTTGTTTGTTTTTTTTTCTCTCTCCAGTTTAAAATCTCATTTTTAAAATAGCAGAGTACACCAGATGCTTTCCAGATAACACTTCTCGATGCAACTATTTGCAATAGCTACCGGGGCAGGGCCTATTAGGAGGTCTCAAAAGGGAGTAGAGTGTCTGCAAAATCCACTCTGCATCAATCTACAGCTCTGGCTCAAAAGTACGCAAGTCCCTGCGTTAGGTCCACACAGTTATAGCACTCAGAAGCCTTGGAAAAAATATTTTTCCTGAGAGTTGCTGAAATACTGAGCTTCTGAGCTACAGAAAAGCAAGAGGCTAGGTAGTGTAGGGTTTTCCTTCACAGGGTGAGATGATGATTTTGCTTTTTCTGCGACTGAACTAGGTGGTCTTGGCCAAGCTGTGGGACTTTGTGTCTTGGATTCTTCAGCTAAATAGTTGTGCCTCTTTCTCTTGCAGATACACACTGTGAGAATCCAGGCCTGTGGCTGCTACTGTTGTGAGATCAGAACATGCCTGTGCTGGGCTAAGGAAAAGCTTGATGGGGAAATTCACTGATCAAATTTGTCTAAAATGTCCTTAATTTAAAAAATCTGCCTAAACCCAGATTTGGGCAGATTTGTTGAATCTGCCCAAAGGAAGGAGGGTGCTCAGCAGCAACATTCACCACTTACACAGTGGTTACATCTTGTGTAGCACAGTGCTGAATTATCTCAGGATCTCTAAATGTATTGCCCATGGCATTTATTTGACTATTCAAAATTATAGCCTTGTCTTCCAGTCTTTTCTTTGCTTTGCTTGGAGAGCCGGGAGCAGGAGCGCAAGTAACTCCTAGGCAGCACTGTCAGCACAGAGGGAAAACAGTGGAAATAAAAGTACAGCAACCCTTCGTAGTAGCAGAGGCCTTTCATTTTTGTGCCTGGTTCTTGCCAATAAAGTGAAATAAAGGAGCAAACTGGTTTTTGTGTTTTTTTGGGGGATTGACTGCTTCTACTGGGACAGTTAGTCCCAGCAAAAAGCTTGTACGACAGCTCTGTATCAAGCTACCTCTTCACCACTGGGCTTGTTTTTTTTCAAATCCAGCTGAAGTTACTTTAGTCCATTGGAAAGGAGAGCTCTCTGTGTGCACGTGAAGAGACACAGCCAACGCCCCTTCAAGATCTAGTTACTGGGCTTTTGGTTGAGCTGCTGGGTCCCAGTTTGCGTGAATGAAAAAATGCACTTCTTTAACAACGTGATGAAAATCAAGTGTACGAGGTTGTGCTTTTCCCAGGTCTGGTGAAGAAACAGCATTTGCCTTGTGAGCTCTTCTTTTGCCTCTGGCTGAGGGGCAAAGAATGACAGAATTCCTCCCCTAACAGCTCACAGCTGCCTCAGTTATGTGCATTACTCTGTGAAAAAAACCAACTCAAATGTAGTCATTTTTTTGCAGTGTTTGGTTAAGAGTATGAAGATTTAAAATCCCTGGACTTACACTGCTGTCTTTATGAGAGGGCTCTGACCTGCAGCCCCTGCTTTGCTAGCATGGCTTTGACCGTGCTAGAGGGTCATCTCTCTCATATACCCAACACTAAGGTGAACAGCATTTTCACAGTACACTCTAAGCCAGATTTTGAAATATGTTTTTCCTCACTCTGGCTGGTAAAAACAACTGTTTTCTGCTCAACATGCTCCAAAGCACATCACGCTCCACTAATAAATGGGCTGGTGTGGTGCTGTGCTGCGCAGAGCTTTGCGTGCACCCACTGCTTACCGAACTCTTGTGTTTTGTCTTCCACAGACTCCGACCTGAGCATGCGGACGCTCAGCACACCAAGTCCAGCATTAATCTTTCCACCAAATTCTCCTGGTTTCCAGAATGGCAGAGGGTCGTCAACATCTTCATCCTCAGTCACTGGGGAAACCGTTGCCATGGTCCACTCACCGCCTCCGACCCGTCTCACTTACCCTCTCACTCGACTAGCATCCAAGCACCAGAAGGAACAAGCCAACATAGATCGGTTGCCTGACCACTCCATGATACAGATATTCTCCTTCCTGCCCACCAACCAACTATGCCGCTGTGCCCGTGTGTGCCGTCGCTGGTATAACCTCGCCTGGGACCCCCGACTTTGGAGGACTATTCGCCTGACTGGCGAGACAATCAACGTAGACAGGGCTCTTAAAGTGCTGACCCGGAGGCTTTGTCAAGATACACCCAACGTATGTCTCATGTTGGAGACTGTAGTTGTTAGTGGCTGCAGGCGGCTCACAGACAGAGGACTCTACACCATTGCCCAGTGCTGTCCAGAACTGAGGAGGCTGGAGGTGTCAGGTTGTTACAACATCTCCAATGAGGCGGTCTTTGATGTTGTGTCACTGTGCCCAAACCTGGAACACCTGGATGTGTCAGGTAACAGGAAATATTTCAATATTTATTTCAGTATTTCTGCTTGAAGTTAGGGGAGGCTCTACAGAGGGATCTGGACAGGCTGGATCAATGGGCTGAAGTCAATGGGATGAGGTTCAACAAGGCCAAATGCTGGGTCCTGCACTTGGATCACAACAATTGCCTGCAATGCTACAGGCTTGGGGAAGAGTGGCTGGAAAAATGCCTAGTGGAAAAGGACCTGGGCCTTCTCTGATGGAGATGAGCTGGTGGAGACGGCCCATTCAAATAGCACAAGGACTTTTTACAGATCTTTGCACAAAACACCCTTACAAGGGCCCACATTGCAGGCAGTGCTACATCATATGGTTTTATCTTTTCCTTATACACATCTATTTGTATATGGTTTGAGGAAGAGCTCAGAATCAGCAGTAGGCTTTTGTCTGGATATCTATATCAACTGTCTTCCCTCTCTAAACTTCAAGGTCCCTTTGCTATTTTAAACAGACTTTCCTAGCTTGGATTATTTTAATTTAATTTTTTTAAAATAGCATATATGTTTGCTTAGTGTCTCTCTGTTTTTCCTTTCACCCTGTTGCTATGGATCATCACAACTGTGTAGATCAGCAGAAACGCTTTAAACAATTTTCCTCAGACCTGCTTTGGGTAAACAAGGTGTTTTTTTCCCCAAGGTCAGCTACACAGAATTTCTTCTCTACAAATAGGTTGGCACTTAATGGAAAGGATGTAGCCAAGCAGAGAGCTGAAGTAATTTTGATGTTCAATACTTATTTTGTCATCTCACTTGTTATCAGTCTAATGTTGTTATTCATCAGCTGGACCAGATATGCCATTGCAGAGGTGCTAATGGCAACAAGCAAGATGAAGTGGGGATAGGAAGCAATGCTACTGAGTCACTGGTACCCAGATAAACTGATTTTTTCACAGCTGCCCCTCTGGTGTATGCTGATTTGCTTTGGTTTTTTCTGCCTTTTGTTGTGTTGGTTTTTTTTAAACTCATTTATCCAATTCTTTCGCCTACGATTCCTAGGACGACAGGATCTCATGGTAAGCCTCAGAACAAATCTGAGTGACTCACTTTTTGTCATTGCTCTCTGAAACCACTCGCCAATAAGGTCAAAGCATTCCAACACCAGGAGACAATGTATGTGCCTGTGTGATTTAGATCTAGAGCTACGGGTCGCTTTGAAGGCTGGCTGTATCCCTGGCTTTCTTCTTTTGGGGTCTATCTTCTTTTGTGGTTTCCCCAAGCCTGTTACTTCCAGACTTAGAAGACTGTCTGTCCCTAAGAGCTCATCAGTTTGGTCCAAAGTGTGTAGAGGCCGAGTAAAATACCTGTCTGCCTTGAATTTTGTCTCATCAATGGGACAGGAAAGTTTGGGTTTTTTCAATCTCTCATTTTTCTAAATTGTTCTTTCATTTTGGAGTAAGTGAGGGGAAAAATCCTGGGTTTCAACATTCTCAGAGGTCCGGGCATTTAAGTTCAGATGTGGCTTTTGCTGCATATGAGTTGAGGGTAAGTGACCTCTGGGGTCTTGTTTTGAGTCCTTTTTTTTTTTTTTTTTTTTCATTCTAAAGTGGATCATTTTGGAGGATGTTTTGGAAGCAGGCTTCCATTTTCCCTCCTTCTGTCAACAGTTAGAAGGATGAGACTTGAACCTACACACTCGAGCAATTCTCCAGACTGAAGTGTTTTACTGGTTTGATTTCATACTGAGGAAGAGGGCTTGGGTACATGTATTGGGGGATAACACTCTTCTTGCAGCTACTTAATTAAAACTCGGTTCAAAGTTGCACATCTACTTGAATAACTCTCCCCCTTGGATGGTTACTTGGCAGTAATAACCCACCAAAAATCTTTAATGTCAAAACCAGATGTTCATATTAACTGGAAGAGTTTTCCACAATGTAAGGTCTGTCACTCTCAGCATCCACTTTGTGGGCAGGTCTGAGATATTTCTAGAAGTTGGTTGAGCTTAACTGCAAGTTATTATCTAACACGCTAGCCAACTTTTTTTTCAGTCTGTTTGGAAGTTTCTCCTCCCTTTTGAAAATCGCGTATACCTACTTTATGGAAAGTCCTGATACAAGAGCTTTGTTTTTTACATTTTTTATTGTTTAGGACAGAAAAATTATTGCAGCCTCAGGAGCCTGTCATTTTGCCTAAAAATCATGTGGTTCTATATCAACATGGACTCTTTTTTTTCTGGTGAAACCATTTTGAATATCCTTCCCGTGAAATATTTTATAGTGTAGCCAAAACAACCTGACAAGGTGAGGCTGAGCATTTCAAAACAGTGATCACACACTGAAGTACGTGACTCCAACCCTGCTGTGACACTTCTAACCCGTTCACTTTCTACTTGCGGTCATTGAAGTGTTCCCCCTTCTTGGATCCTCAGCAGACAGAACATTCTCCTCGGCCTCATGGACCTTTTATTCTCACTTAGCCAGATTTAAAAACTGAATTCTGGTCAGCAAGTAAAATCCAAGACTGACTCTTTAATTCAGTGACCTCCTCAGGCAAACACCATAGTGACAGCTAGGTCAGATCCAGCAGAACTCTGCCTAGGTGCCAGCTGCTTCTGTGTAAACCCAGCTCAAGGATGGGAACTCCTATGGTGCATTTTGAGTCACCTACTCCAAAAAAACATACTAGAGGTGAAATCTTTACATCCTTAGCATTGTGCTGTTTCCCTTTAGAAAAATTACTTTGCGTTACTAAGCATGTCTGGAGTATCTACTTGAAGGCAAATGTATTTCCAAAGGTTGCAGCAGAATATAGACAGATCTTCAACACAGTCTGAAGAGGAAATAGCATTAGGAAAAATGTCGTCCCTGAAAGGATTATCAAGGCCTGGCCCAGGCTGCCCAGGGCAGTGGTGGAGGCCCCATCCCTGGAGGGGTTTCCAAGTCGTGGAGGTGTGGAGGGACACGGTTTCATGGTGACCTGGCAGTGCTGGAGCAGCTCTTGGACTCTGTGATCGTAAAGGTCTTTTCCAGCCTAAATAATTCTGTGGTTCTATGATTCAGTTTTACAAAGATGCCATTTGTTGAACAAAGCACTTTGTTTCAAGGTCCCAGAGCTTCTGCATGACCTGTGCGCCATTTGACCATTTTACTGTGTGAGGCCTAAGGTAAAATTTACATCTATTCCAATAAATTTGAAGCCTAAATTAAAGATCTAACTGCACATTCAGATGATGAATGTAGAAATCTAGTGGCAGGTGGTTAATTGTTTCAAGTTCATATCCCATGCTTCTTACAGCATTTGTGTGAGCCCACTGAATTATCTCAAAGGATTTTTTTTTTTCCCATTTTGTTTTTAAGAACTGAAGCATATTCATGCCTTCCTCTAAGCCTCTGAATGAGAGCCTGTTGTTGTATCGAGTGGTATGGGTTTGGGTCTTTCATTTTTGAGGCGGTCTCATTTTTTGAGGTGGTCTTGTTTTTGAGGCAGTCTCCACACCTTGTCATGCTCTTTATTTCCAGACTAGAGGATTTGTGCAGTGTTCCTGATATGTGGATCTCTAAGGTCGTCATCCTAACTTTTCTGGCTTTCTGTGGATCACTTCATCCCTGTTGGCCAGTCTTTTTACAATACAGAAAAGCTCTTTTTATCCCTACCTGAGGGCATCTCTGTAGGCACAAGCTGCAGAAATTTGCCTGGGTAGGCACCAATGGCTAAAACTAGTGGGCCTTGATCACTAACAGGTTGACCCTCCCTTCTTCCTTGTAGCTGTTTCTAGCTCTGCAATGTGCCCAACTGAAATTGGCACAGATAACTTTCAGGAGCCTGAAACTGCAAGTTTACAGTGCAGCAGAAACAGCACTTTCCAGCAAAAAGGAAAAAAAAAAAAGAAAAAAAAAAAAATTTCATTCACCACCATGCACAGAGCGGAGGTTAAAAATAGGGGAAGTTGGTGAGCATTATTTTCCCCTCAATCTGCCACTTTATTTTTCCTTGGAAGATCTGGTGTTTCTCATTTTTCCTTGGAAGGTCTGGTGTTTATCCTCTAGTTACTTCCATTCGTGGCCAGACTTTCTTACTCGAAACCGCCCTTTTCTGCATCTGTCCGTATCCTCCCATGCCCTTACCAGTCCATTGGTTCCTGCTGACTCTCCGTATTCTGCTTGGGTTACCCAAATTTCCACCCTTCTGCAAGCACATAGTCTTGACGTAGTTTTGTATTCTTCCCACATTGCAGACTTGGGGCTGGATTCACATCTGTTTGCGAAATGTATCTGGGAGGGTGGGGTTTGTCATTTCTTTTTGTAATGGGGGTGGATGGTGAAAGAGCCTCTGATGTTGGTTTGCAAACTCAACCAGGCAGCAGTGAGGCTGCCTCTGATTAAAAAGCTGTGTTGGTTGTCATGTAGCACCATCTTCTCAAATTGTCACTGGGTTTGTATTGCAGTAACAGATCACAGACTGTCCCTAGGTAAACCCAGGACCATCATTTTACATTTGGGATATGGACAAACTCTGTTGGTCGCTTTTGTGATCAAAACCCCAAAGCAACCTTACTGACTCCAGAGGAGTTTATTATTTCCTCTGATGTAGGGACATATCCTAGCAAATCCAGACTAGTCAGGAAGATTCTGTTCTTGCAGCATGAAGGTGTCTTCATCACACTCAGCATGCGATTTCATGTCCACCGTTTTGGTCTCGCTACATGATAGGACAGGGAACTGCTTGAGAGAGTCCAGCGCAGAGCCACAAAGATGATGGAGTGGAACATCTCCCTCATAAGGAAAGGCTGAGGGAGCTGGGCCTCTTTAGAAGAGGAGACTGAGGGGTGACCTCCCTAATGCTGATAAACATAGAAAGGGTGAGTGGCAGGAGAATGGAGCCAGGCTCTTCTCAGTGTTGTCCACTGATAGGACAAGGGGCAATGGGTGCAGCTGGAACATAGGAGGTTCTATGTAAACATAAGGAAAAACTTTTTCATGGTGAGGGTGACAGAGCCTGGAACAAACTTCTCAGAGAGGCTGTGGAGTCTCTTTCTCTGGAGACATTCAAAACCCACCTGAACGTGTTCCTGTGTGACCTACTCTAGGTGATCCTGCTCTGGCAGGGGTGTTGGACTCGATGATTTTTTTTGCGGTCCCTTCCAACTCCTAACATTTTGTGATTCTGTGATTTGATTTTACTGTTTCCTTCAATTCCTTGTGTTTTCCCACTTCAGGCTGCTCCAAAGTCACGTGCATCAGCTTGACTCGTGAAGCCTCCATCAAGCTGTCTCCTTTACATGGGAAACAAATCTCCATTCGCTACCTGGACATGACAGACTGCTTCGTCCTGGAGGATGAAGGACTGCACACCATTGCCGCTCACTGCACTCAACTGACCCACCTATACCTGCGCCGCTGCGTCCGCATCACTGACGAGGGGCTCCGCTACCTGATGATTTACTGTGCGTCTGTCAAGGAGCTAAGCGTGAGTGACTGCCGCTTTGTCAGCGACTTTGGCATGCGGGAGATCGCCAAGCTGGAGGCGCGGCTCCGCTACCTGAGCATCGCTCACTGCGGCCGGATCACTGACGTGGGCATCCGTTACATAGCCAAATACTGCAGCAAGCTGCGCTACCTCAACGCGCGGGGCTGCGAGGGCATCACGGACCACGGCGTGGAGTACCTCGCCAAAAATTGCACAAAACTCAAATCCTTAGATATTGGCAAGTGCCCTCTGGTCTCGGACGCTGGCTTGGAGTTTCTAGCCCTCAACTGCTTCAACCTGAAGCGCCTGAGCTTGAAGTCGTGTGAGAGCATCACTGGGCAGGGCCTGCAGATTGTAGCCGCCAACTGTTTTGACCTGCAGATGTTGAATGTGCAGGACTGCGATGTTTCAGTGGATGCTCTGCGATTCGTTAAACGACATTGCAAGCGCTGTATTATAGAGCACACCAACCCTGCCTTCTTCTGAAAGGACACCCCACACCCATCCTGACAACGCAGTATTAAAAACACCGACGTATAAACATGCGCTCCCAATATTCAGTAATGCTGTCTGTTTTATAGCTCCAGGGAGTCAAGCTTTTCTTTATGTTGTGGGTCGGGGTTGGGGGTGGTTCTAGAGGACTATTTTTGTTAGCTTTTTGTATGATCACTTTTTAAGGTGTGATGGGTTTCTGTGGAGACCTTAATGCAAAAGCAATGAGTGCTCAGCATCCCCGATATGGGGGGTGGGGAAATTCCAGACCGGCCGTGATCTTGTCCTGGGCTACAGTAGCGACCTCCAAAGGAAATAGCACATAATCCCTCCTTTGGAAGTGCTACTAAGCTGTGTCAAATACATCCGAATTCCAGCTGTGTTCTTGAAGCTGACTATGCAATATGTGTCTGTGTTCCCCAACTTCTTCCAGTATGGCTGATAAAGTATCCCCTTGTCTCCAAGTAGTTTCTCTTGGGTAGTCGTACCTTGTCATCACTCAGGAAATACTGGGCAATGTTCTTACAAATACTTGATTGAGGCAGAATAAGACCTGTTAGCCATGGCTGAGCACTCTGCTGAGTGCATCTGAAGATTGTGGCCATGCGTGGATTCTCTTGGAAAGCCCATCTCCAGGTCACTGGTGCATCATCACTACTTCTACTTGCCTTCATTTCTAAATCTGCCCTCTCCTCCCTTTGTAGTACCACCCTCTGATAGGAGATAGGAACTTCTGGATCTGATGAGTGATATATTCACTGAGTGAAGGAAAACAGGCAAGATATCAGTGACCTTGCAAAGGGAAAAGCCAGCAAATCAACCTGAGAAGCTGCTGTAATTCTGCAGCAAGCTGAGTTAGCACCGTAGTACCCCAGGGACTCTCTGAGAGAACTCTCTAGAGAGCTCCCCTGGGGACAGAGGGACCTCAACTGTTACTCACATTTGATTTAGGTTTTGTCCTTTTCTGTGTGTTCCCTTAAACTGGAGAAACAGCTGCTGCTCAACAAGGAATTAAAATGCCAGCATCACGCTGTGACACTGGGAGACCCTTGTACCCTCACGGTCACTCTCGCTCATGCAGGAGTGAGATGGAGGAACCTCTTAAACCATGAGATGGAGGAACCTCTGAACGACTCTTGCTCTTGCACATGAGAAAGAGTGATTGAGAGGTTCCCCCTTCTTGTTGTCTCCTTCCCCAGAGCATGTGGCTGTTTCCGGGTTACTTTTTTCACAATTTCCTAGCTGCCATTTCACTGCATTTTCATGTGTAATGCTCAGATCTGAAAGCCAGACATGTTAAGGGTGATGATATTTTCAGGCAGGCCTCCTGCGCCTGACTGACAGGTGAATTCATACGCTCAGCTCAAATGCTATAAATATCTTGGTAGACAATATAAGAAGGGAAGCAACTGTGTCTAGTAGCAGTAAGTAGTAAGCAATAGTTTCATCACCTCCAGACAACACTAATAAAAATCAGTGATAAGAAGTGAAAATCCATATGCCTGAGAAAAATACAGAACTGCTGAGGAAATACTTGTAGCAATGCTCTCTCCAATTACAAAAAAGCAACGGTCTGGACAAGTCCCCATGGGGAGAACTTGTCCTACTGCTGCAAAAATTTCTGTAACATAGGTATGTTCCTTCGGTTTTGAGTTTCTTAATGTACAGGATGTCATCAGCTCTGAATTCTAAATCAGATTGTACTAAAGCAGAGGGCCATGGAAAATTAGTTTGTCATTACCAGTATATTACTGGCCAGTGACTAACAGGAGGTGATACCATCCTTTGGTCAGTTGATATAATTTTAGTTTTCCTTTCTGCATTTTTTAAAACTAGAGATTCTTCTCCAGCAAGTAGTACAGTATGTATTATCCGAGCCAACTATACTCTCTGTTTATCCTTTCTCTTAAATGACCCCAAGGATAGTTAAATGTTAAGTCCACTCCTGAGGATGGTAGGATTTTGAGCCATTTGCACTCATGAGATATAAGGCCTCATTAGTAACATTTAACTGTTTATTAGACAAACAAACAAACAACAAAAAAGCTACTTTTCTGGCTATGCTAAATTGAGTGACTAGTGTTATGTGGTTTTTAAGGTTTCTAATGTTTAAATTGGCCTGTACTGTACAAATCTCACTATAAAGCCTTAATTTGCTACCAAGAAATAAAGCAATATATTGGTAACTGATGAGCATGCATCATTGTTTGTACTGATTGATGAACCTCTGGTGAAAAAGAAAATATTAAAATACTTGTAAAACTTTTCTTGGGAGGTAGATAGGTGAATGAGCACATTAGGTAGGTAGATAACTATATTAAAAAAGGGAAAAAAATGTTATAGATTATGACTATGCCTATCTCATTAAAAATTGGCTTTCGTTGTGTAGTTCTTGACCCAGAAACATAACTGGAAGTGTAAACAAAAGAAACATATATATATAGTATATATTTATATATCGGAGTATATAAAAAGCACATGTATAAAAATTCCAGGAGGGCTTCTGCATTGGTTTGAAGGCAAATTAACATATTTGATGTGAAAATTAAAAGGGAATGAGTTAAAAGGTAGAGCACTTACTAATGCAGTGCTGTCTTTTCAATGCTCTAAAACACCCGCTCTGGGGAGCACTGGTGGAAAAGTAAAGATAATTTTTCTAAACCAAACATTTTTAAGTGTATAGCCACACATGATCCGAGTTAGCACTCTGAGACCGCAACTATTTCAAGAAAGTTTGCATTTAACTTATCGATAGAGCATGGCTGCTTTGACTTTTAACCTTTTTCCCTTTGTCTACTTGCAAAATGACAGGGCTAGGAATGAAACCAAAGTAGTGCACGTGGACCTGAGTCTGCTGGAAAGGTTGCAGCATGGCACCAATGTGTCTTCACTCCAGTTTGGGGTTGGCAAAGGCTATATATTTTCTAAGCAAAAACATTGTTGGTTCTTGAACCGCAAAATTCGGGCTCGGGCACTGAGGCTTTTTCTGCTCTGCAATAGCATGTGGTGATCTCATCAAAGAAAGCAGCCATGAATCACATCAGCCAGGCTGGCATGGTGTTTATGGCTTTGGAATACGTCCTATAGAGAGAGGCCTCAGAAAAGACACAGCTACTATGCAGAGATTATAGCCAAAGCTCTGTATCTAGGTAGCCCTCCTTCTGATTCCTTTGGCTTCCATAAAAAAGGGAGCTTTATTTACCCTGTTAGCAGCATGAGATTGCTGGGAAGTGCAACACTTTAGCTGTTTTTTGGGCTATGCTCTGCTGTCTTCCTACAAAATGGAAACTGTCTTCTGTGGATGTCTTGGGCTCGGAATCTTCAGCAGTGACTTACGTGGTTTCTGACAACTTTAACCTTTGAACTGGAAAATTACAAAGCTAGTAAAAGACCTAATTTTAGCACTAGTCTTGAAGCAGGTCCAAATTCTCATTAAAAGGAAACACAGCGACCATTTGTACTGCAGATTGGCTGCCCCACAGCTGCCCCCCAGGGGTGTTATAAAGGAGAAGATTTGGTGCATGGCTCCTCTTCCCCCAGCATTCCCCAGGAAAGTAACTTGCCCTTGTCTTGTTGTTTGTTTTTTTCGTTTGGGTTTTTTTTCATTTTTTATAATTTTGTCAATTTAGCTATTCGTGCTGAAACTTCCCATACTGGGCTTTGAAAACATGCGTTGAAATGGTTCATCTGGTTCTGTAAATCAAGCTAGGAGGAAACATCATTTGCTCATTTCAAACTCCTGATGGCCTTTTCTTTGAAAATGGCTCATTGTTCCTCCTCTTCTCTAAGGCCTTCAGAGTGAAAGTGTGAGCCTTGCCAGGAGGTCAACTTTGAGACAAAGATGTGCGTTTACTGATCTGCCAGTTAAAATTATCCCAAATTTGGTTATGTTATGCATCTCAGAACACCTCCAGCTCCACAGAAGAGGGATGCCTTATGATCTGTTGGAGCTTGTCATCTGGCAAGGCTGAGAATTGGCAAAGTGAAGAGGCGTTTATCACTCCCACAGTGTGAAGGAGGAAATGACCTGAATGACAGAGAAGCTGCCTGGAAAGTCAGGGCAGGGTTGAAAGATGGTGAGTTTTGAGAACTAGGGCAAGAAGAATGAAGGAAATTTCCTGGAGAAGGGGGACTGGGACTTAGATGAGATTTAAGTGCTTTTCAGCAAAGGGGCCAGGGTTAAGAGAGGTGAATTTGAGCAGGGAGAGTTAGGCCGTAAAAAAGTGTCAGTACTGAAAAATGAAGTTTGAGGCAGGAGCAGAAAAAAAGACAATTAACTGAACACGATGTAAATTAAGTGCCCTCCCTTGGCACTCCCTGAGAAAGGCTGACAAAACTATTGCCATGAAGATGCCTCAAATTTCAGAAATGAAATCGTAATTTTGCATTCAGTGTATCCAGAATCTACCTGTTTTGTTTTGTTTTGTTGTTGTTTGCCAAGCCAAAAGATCCTTACAGGCAGAACTTTTGTTTTTACCAGCAACAGGAGGCCTGAGACATTGTGTCTTGTTCCTGTGAGATCATTTACTGAGTAGATCAAGGTGAGGCAGCTTTGTGGCACCTCTTCTGCCTTCAGCCTTGAAATTTAGCAACACCAGCCCTTTGGCTTTGCTAATGTGCAGGCGTCACTGTGGAGCCAAATTCTTGCTCTTTTGATGACTGTTAGAGGGCTTAATTAATAACAATAATAGGTGCAAGTTAACTGCCAGGCGGTAGACATCAGAATTCAAACTCAGTTTAACAAAAATACAGCATTACTGCATGCTATTAAACAGATTAAATCAGTTTTTCTCCCTAAAATAGCTGAGGGATGTTTGTTTTCATGCACCCCTGCTGTACCTTCAGAGGGGTATTTTTCTTCTATTTTGTCTTCTGTGAAAACTGGGCAGACAGGTCAGATCATTTCCCCCCATCCTCTGGATGATTGTAGAGGAGCGTCTGAGATTTAACTGAGTTAATGGAAATCTTTTCCACGTAGGCTCTGCTAATGCAAATTAAAAAAACCACCTTAAAATATTATGAATGCAATGATCCAGTTGGCCATAGATATGTCAAATTAAGCCATTATAAATATAAAAGTTACTAAACGGGCACCAGAGCAAAACCCAGAGAAACCAGGAGGCGGTTCTTTGGGTTAGAATAGATTAGGTTTCCTTTGTTTTTTAAAGAAACATTGTGTGCTCTAGCCTCAAGCTCACACAAAATGTAGAGATGGAAAAAGCTTAAAAAGATGAGAGAGAGTGCAAAGAGGGATTTATGCTAAAAAGAATGACTTTTTTTCCCAGTTTCATGTTGCGTTGTCTGTCTTTGATGGCTCCTAAAGTATTTTCTTTTAAATCAACTAAATGGCCATTCTTGAGATGTTTCTGTTACTTCTTAGCTATATTTCATTCACACCATTACCTCAGCAGATAGACATCAGAGCTTTAGAAATAAATGAATTTCTAGCTATGAAAAATAATGTGAAAAATAAATGTGGCTAATGCATTGCTTATAATTTGCCTTAGCAAGCACTTTCACATCTTTATTGGGACAACTGAAAACAAAAAAATTCTTCTATCTATCAATAACAAATTGTATTTTTCTGATACCCAAATTTTGCTCCATGTTGTATGCTGTGAAAATATTTTGTAAGGCAAATGGATGAAAAAATATATGAAAAATAAGTGTAGCTAATTTGTTACTTATAAAGCAGCCTTCCCTTCTGTCATGGTTTAGCCCCAACCAGGAGCAGAGCACCACACAGCTGTGGTGAGGAAGAGAATAGGGAGAAAAAGGCAGATTTTGGGTTGAGATAAGGAGAATTTAATAGAATGAGACAAGAGGAGAAGAAAGAACAGCAATAACAGTTATGAAATAATATATAAAGCAAGTGATGTAGCATGCACCAAACCAGTCAAATCATATATAGTAGTCATGACATCATACAGTGTCAAATATTCCACTGGTGGTTTGGTGGTTCATCTTTTCTGTGGGTCCCCCTTCCAGCTTCTGAAAATTAACCCTATCCTAGCTGAACCCTTGACACCTTCCGCTGCCAAGAAAATAAGAAAAATCAAAGGAAAATGACATTCAAACACTTAATAAAGCAAGGAAAAGAATTCAGAGTTGAAAGCTGAACTGCAAATGGTTACCTATAATCTCTTGCTCAAAAGATATTTTCTCTCCCAGGAGTCCAATGTGGTCTTGTAAAGCTGGAGGATAAATTGGAAGATATTCTAAAGATGATATATAGTGAGTACATGGATAAAGGTGGAATTCGGAAGGATCCACGGAAATCCTCCTGTGGCAGGGGACCCGTCAGGCTGGGATGCTGGGGAACACCAGGGTAGTTTCAGTAAGAGCTTCTGTGTCTGGATGAGGTTGCCTCATCTGGAAAAGAGATCACTACGTTAGGATGTGACAAGTTCAAGGTCACTGAATCCTGGATGACTTAAAATGAAAAGTGAAAGGACAAAAAAGTTAAGCCAGCAGGTAATAGGTCCCCAGCAAATTAAAACAGCTCTTTGTTTGACATATGATAAAGCCTTGGACTCTTGCCATGAGGTGTTCTGGGTGCTAAATGTTCACATCATTTAAGAAGACCCTGGGTAAGTGTGTGGAGGGGAAGTCTGCACAGCTATAAAGTACAACAGACAACCTCTGGCTCAGGAAACGCCTGCAGCACGCAGTGTTGGAAACTGGCAGGCTATGCTGGGAAAATACATTTTCTCTACTCTTGTGTTTTTCTCTAGGCATATGGTTTTTGGCTACTGACAGAAAGACCTTTTTCATACTTTGATATTTGTCTCGGCCGATCCCCAACACAGAGCACATGCTCACTTTGTGCTTACGATGCCATCAGTCAGAGCTTCTCAAGATTCTCTGAATTAAACGTTTTTGACATCTTCTTTTCTAACGTCCATATGCTCCACCCAGTCTTGTTGGGAGCTAACATCCTCATCTATGCAGTGATCTTAGAGGTCTTTTCCAACCATGACAATTCTAAGATTCTAGTATTCTAAGATTCTGTGATTCTAGTGTTCTGTGATTCTATTGACTCTCATGGGAGTAGGCTCTTTAAAATTTTGCTGGAGGCTTGGTACTCTGCTTATTTAGGCCTTATTGCTTCAGGCTGCAACAAAGATGTGTCTGTATTTGGGAAAGAGAACAAAGGAAGGAGAACATTTTATGTTCCCTCAAACTCCTGCCAGTCAGGAAGGTGGTCACAGAGACAACACTGCTTTTTCAGGTTTCTCTTACTCTTCTCATCTAGGGAGAATTTTGGAAACGAAGAAACCTCTTGATTTCTTTAATTCAGCTATGCTGCATCTTTGTAATCAAAACTAGACTTTGCCTGTAGCCTCTGCTCAGCCAAAGAAGTTTAAGCATCTTTGGCCCCCTTTGGTAATTTTTAAAGAGGGCCTGCCAGTGATTCTGATAATTTCAAACTCAGGAGGCTGTATAAGAGCAGTTGACTGTTTCACTGGGTGTTTAGCAGTATTCAAACTGACTCTGGTGCTTGACATCAAACTCAGTCTCCTTTTCATGGCCAGGAGCTATGACCAGTGAAGACAGATTTGGTCCAGCAGTTCATGAGGAGTGTGATTCCCAAACTCATCTGGAGGAGGCAGAAATCCTATCCAAATAGGCAATGCAAAAATCCCTTCTCTGCTTCATCAAAACTTTTGCCTACTTCTGGCTCTGGGCCCACACAAACATGGTGAGGAATATAAACTCGCAAGGGTCTCAACTTTCATAATATGACTAAGTTGTTTTGATTTAAGAGTATTTGTCTTGCCAAGATTAGAAAAGAATAGTCCATTATCTTCACAGCTGGACATCAAAGTACACCCAGGTTTTCAGAGAAATGCTTAGATGAACAACTGGACCAAGACTGGAGTGTTGGAGAATTTAACTTTTTCTTTAGTATTGTTTTTAGGGGATAAATAGGAAAAGCAAGACCATTATCAACTCAAGTTAAAAATAGAGCTAAGAAGATGGGGAGTTGTGTATTTTTCTTATCATTCCCTTCTGAGGCCAAAAGACACATTTGATTGCTTGAGATGCTGTTCTGTAGGACACAGAGAGCATCAGCAATGCCTGGAAGCAAAGAGGGAGAAGGGAATTCAGGCACTACAAAGTCACATGTCTGAAGTCACCCAGGTTAAACCAAAAAAACCCAAACAATTTAAAAATAGGTGCATACAGAATGACTGTGCTGATATTAGAGTACTGAGACACTATTTGAAATGCTTTGGGACTTGAATTAATTTTCTCTATGGAATTTGCCAAGAGGTGGTCCTGAGAAACACCTGTGCCCTTTTGCCTTGGCAGAGAGAGGCCAGGCAGATGCCACTAGGCATCTCAAATGCTTTCAGTCAGCCTTACAGCATGCTTCTGAAATTTATAGGGAAGATGTTTGTGGTTAAGGCTAGACAGACTATTCACTGGGACACACACACACCCCCCGAAAAAAACCCAAACAACAAACACAAATGATTCACTCTTCAGGCAAGATAGAAATTACTGTCATGTGAGGATATGATCATTTTGTAATGCTGGCTGCTGCAATTTTTGTGCAAATATTTGTTCTTGGAGAAAGGACAGTTTGGGCTTCCTTTTCAAAAGTGAAATGTTTCTGATGTTTAAAAAAAAGAAAAAAAATGTGAGAAGCTTTTACTGAGTAGGCTTTGCTGAAGATCCTAGGCCTCTCTCAGAGCTTTGAAGAAAGAAGTCATCTCAAACTGTTAGTTTGGTCCCTAGCTATTTTTGCTTCAATTCCCTCCATCTTCCCTGCTTCTGCAGTGGCTTTCACACCCTACCTGCTTTGGTTTGGTTTAAAACCAACATATTTTCTCTCCAATTATCAGATGTCCTGAAGGACTTCCAGAAATCTTTTTTTTTTTCTTTTTTTAATTTTTCTCTCAGAAGGCCAAACTAGGAAGATTTTTGTCATAAAGCACTCACTGTATGTATAGAAGAGGAGCTAGAGCCTTCCTTGCCGTGATTTCAGACTATTAAATGCTGAAAGCTATTCCTCAAATGTTTTGGGGTATTGCTTTGTTTTGTTTTCTGGTAGCTACAACGGCTGATAGATCCTCTGCAAGTAAAGGCTGGTATGTGGTAATATCTGATGGCTGGTGACAGCATGAAATTAATTTCTTATTCTTCACATGAATGTTTTCCTGTAAAACAGTCATCCTGGATCTAAGATGAATGATTCATGAGAAAATAATAAATATTTGTGCTGAATCACAGTGTTTGTGATACTCCATGAAGGCAATATCAGCTCTCATTACTAAGCAATGTCCCTAGTTCAGTATAAAGGTAGGGATGCCTTCCCTGGCCTAACAAGAGGCAGAAGGATTATCCTGATTTATTTTGTAAGGAGGGCTTAATGGGTTTATTCTGCAGAGAAAATCTCCTCTCCTTCTTCATCCTGTCTAATAAGATTATATTCTCCTAATGAACAAGGTGATCAAAATTCTATTTTGCTTTAGCACAAATTACCCTAAATAAAGCCAGGTGTTGTCACAATAGCATTAGATTAAAAGCTATGACTCCTGTAGTAGTCCATTCTCATACTGGGAAGTTTAAATCACTAGGAAAAATCATAGCACCCATGACAAGATACCTTATCTTTAAAATACCAAATTATTTAAGTGCCAAATAGCAAATATAATAGATAAAAGTAGTATGCTGGTTGCATGGCTCTTGAGTGTTGGTGTTAATTTTGAAAATTAGGTTCTGCTGCTTATTTTCCTGTCATCTTGCAAAGTTGGTCTGAGGACCTTCTGCTGCCTGTGTCTGGCTGAGAAATTGCCTGTGAGAGAAAGGGAGACTCCTTCCACTGACCTGAAGAAGATCCTTGCTGTCTGAACAACCTTTTCTCTGCTGAAGATGTGTTGGCACACAGCCATTCACTGGAATTCTTTGTTTCTTGAAGAAAAGGAGCACATGGGCTTTGTCAGATTGACTCAAGACAAAGTTCAGATAAGGACCTGGGAGGTTAAGTTCCAAATCTATGAAGAATTTCTGGTTCCATACCACAACGTAAATGCTTTTATACTTAGCATTCATATTTCATACCAGGTGACTCACTCTGTTTAGCAGAGCTCTTAGCCACTGAATCACCTGCTGTTTGTGGGACAACTGTATTTAGTACAGGGATGGAGACTCTACAGACACCTCCCCACCCTCTACAGTCCCCCTCGCAGCCCTCTACAGAGCCTTCTACAGCCTCATCCCCACCCTCCTCAGCCCTCCTCCCT
>VWZK01000604.1:74708-113167 GCA_013396935.1 Baryphthengus martii
TCCCCCCTCCCCCCCCTCCCCAGCCCCCCTCCCCTCCCTCTACAGTCCCCCTCCCCTCCTTGGCCTCCCCGCCCACTACATTTCCCCTCCACACCCTCTACAAACCCCTCCCTGCTCTCTACAGTCCCTCTCCCCACCCTCTTATACCTGTCCTTGGCCTCCCCACCCTCTTAAGCCACCTCCTCTCCTTGGGCTCCCCTCCCTCCTCAGTCCCTCTCCCTGCCCTGTACAGTCACCCTCCTCTCCTTGGCCTCACTGCCCTCTTCAGCCTCCTTCCCTCCTTGGCATCCTCTCCCTCCTCAGTTCCCATCCCTGTCCTGTATAGTCACCCTGCCCTCCTTGGTCTTCCAGTCCTCTTCAGCCCCCTGCCCTCTCTACAGGACTCTTCTTCCCATCCTTTGCCTCTGCGCCCTCTTCAGAACTGTGCCCTCCTGGGCAATGTTCCCCAGGTTAACTGTCACAGACCAGGCTCTCACAACTGCTATTCCCTGCACTGGCCTCTCACCCCACCCTGACAATGTTTCTTGCAGAAAGAAGGTTCTCTGCAGGATAGTCAAGAGCTGAGGTGGGAGTTTGTGTGTGGGTCACAGGAGAGGCCAGAAAGGATGAGGCTGCAGCAGGAATTCAGTCTGGTTAGATGACAACCAGCAGCTGAACACCCAGAAAAATCACTTGCTCACTCCCCTACTGTCCCCTCAGTGGGAAAGGGCAGGAAATCAGAGGTGACAAAGCCAGAAAGCTCATGAGTCAAGACAAAGACAGTTGAGCAGGAGAAGCAGAAACCATGTGTGCCCAGAGCAGAATGAGGAATCCATTCCCCAATGCCCATGGGCAGGCCGAGGTTCAGTCATTGCCAGGGGAAACAGAGCTCCACCACCTGTGTTAGGGAGGTGGGGAGACAATGCCATCACCGTGGATGTCCTGTTTTCATCCTCTTTTCCCTGATTTTTTATTGATGAGCATGACAACTTATGGGATGCGATATTCCTTTGGTCACATTGGGTCAGCTGTCCTACCTCCTTGCGCACCCAGAGCTCACTCACTGTAGGGGCAGAGGGTGAGAAAGAGGAAACCTTTGTGCCCTGCAAGGGTTGCTCAGAAGCAGCCAAACCACAGGGGTGTTCTCAGAGCTGCTTTAGCAACAGATCCCAAGCCCTGCACCCCATAGTCTGCTGTGGAGAGAATTAATCCCACCCTAGCCAGACCCAGGACAGAGGGACAGGTCACACAGTCAGGGTGAGAAGACGACAATGGCTTATTTCAGTGACCTGAGGAGTTCTGTGGATCACAGACCCTGGCTCTGATGGAGGGGAGACTCAGTTTCCCCAGGATTCACTGGTCAAGTGAGACAGCAGGATACAAACAGTCCAGGAGATTTGTTGTGGTATTCCTGATGAAGTTCTTTCAACAGCTGCCAAATGAGCCACTCAGTCTGATGCTCACCTGGACCTGGTACTCCCAAAAGAGGATGAGCTGGTCAGGGATGAGAAGAACAGTCCCAGGCTTGGAGGTAATGACCAAGAAATTATGGTTTCCTGCCCCCCAGGGATGTGGGGAGGGAAAGCAGCAGAGTATGGATCCTGGACAGCAGTGAATGACAGTTTGGGCTATGTGAGGACACTGGAAGCTGAGATCCCATGGGGCAGTCTCCGGATCCTGAGAGCATCCATAGGCCTTCATGGCACTGACCAGCCTCACCTGGGGCCTCCACTCACACCTCTGTCCATGGGCTCAGGAGATCATTGAAGCCCAGGACTGAATTTCAGCCCTGTCTTGATCCACACTGTAGGTGTCCAGGTCTCCAGAGATATCCTTGTCTGTCCGTGGACCATTTTCGTTTGGGCTTGTTGACTCACTTCCCAGCTTATTCTTTACCAGGAGGACAATGAAATGACCTTGTGACCTCTGGGGGCCAGGCCCCAGCTGATTCACAGAGGCTTAGGACCTTTCTGCTGCCTTTCTTCCCATCACTTGGTCAGGTTTGGGGAGGAGACGAAGGAAAAGCAGGATAGGTCTCGGGGTGCCTGTGATTGAAAATGGGGAGCAGAACCTGCTCCTGGGAAATGATCTAAAAGCTCTGCTTGATCAGAAGTATCATCTTCTGTTCCTATCTCTGAGGGTTTAAGTCTTCAGGAGGAACAACCATGAAGCTCTGAGACAACTTGACCTCCCCTTCTTCAGCCATTACATTGATAGTCCCCAAGTCTTTACCTCAGTTCTGGTGACGACCTAAAGCCCCCCACGGTCTGGGGATGTGCCAGGAAACTTGTGTAAGGAACCCAGTGCTCTGGACAAGAAGGTGGCTGTTCCCAGGTGACTGAGGAGCCTTGGCCTCTCCATAGCTGTGTTCATGGAGATGGTCAAATGCCTTGTCTCCATGTCTGGAATCTTGGCTTAGATTCCTGGTTTGTGTGTAAACTCTCTCTGCAGATACTGACATTTCCTGAGCAACCTGGTGTGACCTCAGAGCTGGCCCTGCTTGGAGCTGGGCATTTGACCAGCACTCTCCATAGCTCCCTTCCTCCTGAACTGTCCTATCAGCATGTGATGTAAAAACCCTCAGCTCCAGCTTTATCTCTTCTTGTATGATGTGAGGCAAGGCTCAGGCTCCTGCAAGGGCTGGTGGGACAGAGACTACTGGGGCGTCTCTAGTCTAGCCTACACGCTCCAAAGGTGGAGATCACAGCGACGCTCCTCCTGGGCTAATGTATTTCCCCTAAGGCTCAGCCTAGAGCTCCGAGGAGGCAATGTGTGGCTTTTGCCTTTGCCATGTCATTGGCCACTGTAGAAGAGAGCTTAGCTCCATCATCTCTCCAGGCAGCTATAGGCTCGACCTTGGCTGCTCCATGCCTCCTTTAGTAGGCAGGGAGGCCCAGTTCCATCAGACTCTCCACAGCTTGTATTTTAGGCTCCTTACTCTGCCTTGGCAGACCTCCTCTGGACCTATTCTAGTACCTCCACCTTTCTTCTGAAATGTGAGGTCACTGGCTCACATGGCATCGTCGTGGTGCCCAGGCCCCTCTCCTCAGGGCAGTCTTTAACCAGTCAGGTCTCTGCCTGTGCTACTGCCTGGAGCTGTTGTGCAGTTTCTGGGTTGGGGTTAAAACAGATGAGGCATGAAAGAAAAAAAGACAAAATCAAACCCAAACCAAATCCAACAGACAGTGCATAGGGCACCACTGACCACCCCTCATGAGCAGACTGACACCCAGACAATCTCCAATAAATAGGCACCTTGAAATGGGGACCAGAAATGAATACAGGAGTGTCCAGGGGGTTGGACAAGTGCTGGGCAGGGGAGACAATCCCTCCCCTCATTCTGGTGGCCGGCTCAGCTTTCTACATACCAGGACTCTGTTGGCTCCTCCACTCGCAGGTCCCAGTGGATCATATGGGTTGCTACTGGGTTGGGTTGGCTTCTGTCCCCCAGCACCACCAGCGATGTTCCCGCGGAGCTGCTCCCCAGACAGGCAGTGCTCAGCCCCTGCCCCTGCAGGTGTTTGTCTGTCCCAGGAGCAGGATTTAGCCTTTGTCCTTTGTCTCTTCCATTCTGTTCCTGACAGGACAGTCCTCTGTCCGGGCAGGTTTCCCCCGCATTGCACCCCCAAGGCACAGCAATGGCCCTCCCAGTTGAGTGCCATTGATAAATGTGAGGATATTTGCCTCTTCTGGGTGAAACTGTGCAGGGCCCGGAAGAGTCCCCCCCATGCTGCCCCACAGTGCCCCAGTAGTCCCAGTGACCTCCAGGTAGAGGGTGTCCCCTTCACTACTCATCTGTCAGCCTCAGCAGCCAACTGGTGGGTTCCCCATCTCTTTGCTCATTCAGACTGCAGTGGCCTAATGGGTATAAGACTATGGAAGGAGACCACGCCAAGAGTTCTGCTGAAGGTGAGAGAAGTGATATCTCCTCATGCTCCACTGCAGGCTGTCAGGTTACAAAGGCAGGAGTGACCCTTGGGAAATCCATGTTGACAGTTCTTCTCTTGTAGATTGCCCTGGTTCGAGCTAGAACAGAATTAATTCTGTTCAGCGATTTCACTGTTCAGCTCAGCGTCTTCTAAGTGACATCACTGTCTGAAGTTACCAGCAGATTTCACAGACAGTCTCTACTACCAGCAATGACAACACTCCATGTTTAGAGTCACTGCTAAGGGCTGGGGGGGGACAGAAAAGCTCTTGCTTCTCATTGCTCCAGTGCAGACCAAGGTCACTATGAAATCTTGTGCCCCATGTTGAGGATGTAGAAAGTTAATGGTGGAACCTGAGGGGAGAAGCAGCCAGGACAGGTGCCTCCAGAAATGTCCCCTAAGAGGACTCTCACTGATGCTCACTCACTGGTGTGAGCTGGTGCAGCCTGGGGTTCCCTGGGGTGCTCTTTTGGCCTCTTCCAAAGATGGGGGAAATATTGGTTTGGCCTCACACACCAGAGATCTCTGCCAATCCCATGACATTTCCAAAGGGATATTCCAAAGAAATATCGACCTTTCCTGGGCACTTCACTACTACTATTCTGCTGTTACATGGTTCATTTAGTTACTCTGCTCCTCCAAAGATTTTCACTTGTCCTGATCCAATGGTCATCTTAAAATCATCTTTTCAGATGCAGACTGTCCAGGAAAAGGCGCTTCCCATCATTCTCCATCTCTCATTCCATTAGACTTTTTTTCAGACACCTCTCACCTCTGCGGCTGCTTTGAGCTTCAGGGAGCAAAAGCTGACATGTATTTCAACAGTCGAATGGTCTCTTCAGACATCTCTTTCATTTTGTTTATACCCATCTATTTCTATCTACCTACCTAAAATATTTCTCATAAGATCATCTCTTGTAGAGATGCAACCTCATAAGAAGCAGCTTGTCCTGATCAGAGGGCTACAGAGGGTGATTGATTGCTGATGAAACTTTTCCATGCTTTAATTTTGTTTTCTTACAGAGAAGATAAATTCTTTGGGCCTGTGTACAGCCAGTTCTCTGAGAAAAGCAAGTGGGAGCTGCTGCTATGGAGCTGTAACCTCCAGCTGCAGAGAGCAGTGGAGAAGCCTGAGGCAAGAACCAGGGATATCAGTCCCAGATGGTCAAGGACAGGAAAGAGAGGTGAGGAGCCAAGTTGTCCATAGGGTATCAGAGATTAGGGGACACCTTCTACTACCAGTCCAGATCTCCTGAGGAGACCCACAGATCAGTATCACTAGAAGATCATCTCTTCTCTAAATTAAAAATTCACAAAGTATTCCCTGTAAAAAAAAATAAAATATTTTTTATTAGGTATACTTGGTACAGGTCTTGAATAACTGAAGAAAACTAGAGAAATATAAACAGCTCCTGAGGGCACTTGGGGCTCTTTACATGACTCTCAGGTACTCAGAGGAGAGCGAAGAGACCTCTCAAGAAGTCCAAGTCAGAAGCAAAAGCCAAAGTTCCTTAAGAATTAATGGGTCCCACTGAGGATCCTAATTGACAAAGCCTCCCAAGGGGCTCATTGAAGGCCATGATTACAAGTAGACAAAGGCAAAATGCAGGTGAGAAAACCCTGGGTCAAGTTGAGGAAGCAGAAAGATGAAACTCAGACCACAGGCCTTGGGCCAGTGTAGCCTGAAAGCCTCCAAAGAAAGGTTCTTCTCACAGGCCTTGTTGGCAGAGGCAACTGCCAGAGCCAAGAGGACAAAGCCCTTGGTCCCTTGGGGCCTTTCAGCCCAGCCAGAGCCCTTGGCCATCTCTCCTGCAGGCTGTCCTACACTGTCCCCTGCCTGCACCTCTTTCCCTTGAGGCTTGGGACTCCCATCTCACTTTCCCATCCAGCTCTCACCCTGCCATTTCTAGACCTTCAATCCCATGTCTCCACCCAGCACTGACTCTTCCTTGAAACACAAAGTCATGGGCTGATCCAGACTCCCTCAGGATGACCTCTGAAATCACCGGTCTACCCTAAGAGTGACTTTTCTTTATTCTAAACATGTAGTCTAAATCCCCCAAGCTGCCCTTTGTGGAGGTTTCCTTCTCTGCTCACTACCAAGAAAAACTCTGGTATCTCTGAAACCACCTTTTGAGTAGTTACACACTACTCCTGGAGGACCCTGAGCCTCCACTTCTCCAGACTAAAGAAGCCCAACACCTTCAGCCTCTCCACATGGACTCCAAACCCCATCCTGACAGATCTCCTTTGGAGCCTCTCCAGTTCCTCCCCATTGCTCCATGCCAGGGAGCAATGTCACCGATCATCGCCGAGACATCGATAATCCAGATGTGGCCACACCAGGGATGAGTTAAGGGGAGCAGAAGTCCCTTGGCTAATGCAGCACTGAATCATTAACCTATTGGAAATGAACAAGGTGATTCAGGACAATATGGTGTAATCAAATCAGTGACTTAATGGCAGATTTGATAATGACGATGTTCACACTGACTCACTACGATGTGTCTCCAACACAATCATGTGTCTGTTCATGAACAAAAATCTCACAGACACAGAAACACTTGGCCTTCGAAATATGTAGATGCTCACACCTGTAAAGTAAATGCATCAAAACTTGGGTCAGTAGAGAGGTGGGTAGAAGAAGCTGGACTGGGGTCAAATTTTCCCCTTGGAGTTTAGAGTAAATGCTCACAAAGCGTTGCCATTTCTCAGTGGATGGGTGTTGAGTCTCAAGGTGGTGGTCTCGCCCAGGCCTTGAGTTGACATTGTTGTCAGGTGGTCCTTGAGTTGACATTGTTATCAAGTGGTCCTTGAAAGATGTCCCAGCTCTGGGGGTATGCTGGATGCATCCCACTGCAATCCAGGAGACCTCCAAGAGTCTAATTTTGGCCATTGATCTCCTCGATAGAGTGGCTGTTTAAGTGCCTCTTGGCTCTTCGCCTATGAGCAGAGAATGCCCTGATCTAATTAGAATGGGAAGGGAATTTATTGTTTAGTGAGCCTCAAAAGTCTCATTCAATGGGGTTCAGTGATATTAAGCACATGGGGAAACAGTGATGGGGGAAATTTTAGCAGGAGTGTCACTTGCTGAGCCACCTTCTGAACTCTAATAGATAACCCAATGTTGACCATCAAGTCCAGGAGAGCAGCCATCAGTCAAATCCCAGTGGGGTGCAATATCAGGATCAGTGTCCAAGCTGCTGTTGGAGATCATCCAAACAGGACTTTCCACCATCGGGGTTCTCCAGCCCTTCTGAATCTTTTCAGCACTCCGTGTATTTCTTCCATGGCATGATGGATGGTGGCCAGAATTTTGTGTCCTGTTTCTCATGGTTGTTTCAGAAGGGTGATGAAATCCAGGAGGTAGAGGAGTTGTTGGATTATAATTAAATTCCTTCCAGTCAGTGTAGGTTCTGTCTTGTGAGAAAACATGTAATCAAAAGACAAATCATCATGAGCAGTTATGAGTGCAGAGAAATTAAAGTCACAACATTGATTAGAGAGAAATTAGGGACATAAAAATTTAACTGATTGTTTCTGTTGTAAACTAAGCCATCTACTGCTATGGATCTACATCATGTTCTCCTGCAAACACACCTTTTCCCAATATCTATTACTGCAGGTTCAAGAACTTTGTCTGGGTGGGTTTTAAAGGGGCAAATGTTTTCTTCCCTATTCAAGTAGGTATCTTGAGCTTCCAGAGTGTGATGTTCACAAAGGAAACCTTGTTGTACTCACACAATGCAGCACTTCTACCAATTGTTTGCAAATTTCCCTCCTTTGGATGGACCCACACTCTGTGCTCTAAGGGACAGAGATGTCTCCATTGTGTTTGAGCCCTAATGCAGTGGGTGGGGACATGTCGGGTACTGAAGCATCATGTGTAGTGAAGACAATGGCAACAGTCTCATCACTTTTCGAGTGAGATGTGAACTTAATTTGTTGCCATCAACAACAACCTGGTAGTGTCCTGGTGAAAATCTCTCTGGGGACAGGGACATCCCTGGAGAAGAGTGAAGGAACATCTCTGTGCTTCCAGGGGGAATAAATGACCAAGTGTGCATGCACTAGCTCAGGGCAGGTTTCTCTCTTGCTGGGGCAGCCAGAGCAACCCAAGGATACCCTGAGCCAGGAGTCTTTTCATGGGAGAGGGACTGGCACAGAGGGGCTTGATGGCTGGGGACACTGAGGATGTCTTGGAGTCAGGAGCAGCGGACACAGGGAAACACTGGTTTCCGTCTCCTCATGCCATGGCTTACCCTAAGCCCTGGGAGACCTGGCACATAACACATCTCAGATCCATCTAGACCTTCTCTCACCACCATTAGCAGTGATCCCATATTATCTTTGCTGCCTCTCTCACTGTCCCTCAACCAGTAACAGCTTGTTACACTGCCCTTGAGTTGACTTTCAAGTTTCAGCTGAGGTCTGTTAGAGACCATTGACGTGTGGAAACAAACTCCAAACTCGTAAAGAGTTTAAAGGAGGTATGTTTATTACGGCACGGGATGCAAGGGGTATAGCTCCACCTAACTTGCATACCAGGGACTAAAACTTGTTTGTTTTTATGGTTACAAAACATGCATATTCATTAGTACAGGCTGAGTTATTCCAATCAGTTCTGGGAATAGGTGTGGTTATTACAATTATTTCGGGGAACTCATTATCATAAGTCTCCTCCTCTTGGTGCATGCGTGCTGCCATCTGGTGGTTGTGGGCTCGGGGTCTCTGGGATGAAGGCAACAGTCTTCGTCGTTCTGTCCTTCTCACCCTTGTTCCAAGGCTGCTGAATTGCACTGATCTGGCTCTGTCCTTCCTTAGGTGTCCTTGCAGGGAGCAAAGTTCCTGCTTATCTGAAACTTCAAGTTCTTGTTATCTGTTGCTTATGCTTGCCTAGGCAGTGAGGACAGTCACTTCGGCTCCAGCAGTTGGATAAATTCCTGCTTACATTCTTTTCTAAATTTCTCATTAACCACATTCTAAACTATGCATTGTTAGTTAGCCTTCCCTTATTTCACCATGGCTGAGCTTGGAGGATGCTGTCCTTGAAGAGCAATTGCGCAGAGCTCTGCCACCTTTCAGTGCTGTGGACCATGAGATGCCCACTGAAACTCCCCAGACTAGTCAAAGTGTGCTCCTCTAATGTCCAGCATCTTCAGGCTCCTGTTCTTCTTCAGTCCCTCAGGAGCTGGCACCCCACTGTTTCAGGGCCACAACAGCCAAGGCTGATCCTGACCTTCAGTTCCCTGGCCAGCTCCTCCTTGCCTGCAAGTGTCAGGTCCAGGTTTGCATCACCCTGGTTGGCCCATCTGGCAGCTGGGCTAAGAAGCTGTCCCAGTACACCCCAGAACCCCCCTGGACTCTTTGACTGCTGCCATGTTCTCCTTCCAGAACATGTCAGGGGTGTTAAGCTCCCCTGTGAGGCCCAGGATTCTACATCCAGAGACTTCCTTGGGGTGCTTAGACAAGACAACCTCCTCACCCTGACTGCATCCTCATCTCCTACCATGTTTGGTTACCTTTACTGGTCTCTCCTCTGACTCGCCCTCACAAGGGCTTATCAAACTTTTCACCCAGCTCATAAAGAGCTCTATAGGTCCAGTTAACTTCTTCAATTTCAGGGAACCCCAGCCCAGATCCTTCCATCCTGTCTCTCCTGAAAAAGCAGTCACAAGTGGTGTCCCCAGGGCTCAGTACTGGGGCAACTGTGTTTAATGTCTTTATCCACGATCTGGGCGAGATGGTCGAGGAACCCTCAGTGAGTTTGCAGAAGACACCAAGTTGGGCAGGTGTATTGATCTGCCTGAAGGTAGAGTGGCTCTACAGAGGGACCTGGTCAGGCTGGATCTATGGGCTGAGGTCAATAGGATGAGGTTCAACAAGGCTGAGAGATGGGTCGTACACATGGGTCACCACAACCCCCTGAAACGCGCCAGGCTGGGACAGAGCAGCTGGAAAGTACCCAGTGGGAAAGGCCCTGGGTGGATTGGTTGACAGGTGACTGAAGATGAGCTAGAGTGTTCCCAGGTGGCAAAGAAGGTCACCAGCATCCTGACTTGTGTCAGCACTCGTATGGTCAGCAGGACTAGGTCAGGACTCAGCACTGGGGAAGCTGCCCCTCAAATTACTTGTTCATTTTTTGGCCCCTCACTCCAAGGATGTTGAGGGGCTGGAGAATGTCCTGAGGAGGGCAACAAGACTGGTGGCAGGGCTGGAAGGCATGTCCATGAGAAGTGGCTGAGGACTTTGGGCTTGTCTGGTTTGCAGAAAGGGAGGCTGAGGGGTGACTTCATTACTCTCTACAGCTTCCGGAGGAGGGTATGTGGAGAGAAAGGTGCTGAGGTCTTCTCAGGACATGTGGGAATGGTTCAAAGCTACTTTAGGGGAGTCTTAGAATGGATCTGAGGAAGTATTTCTGTACTGAAAGGGTGGTCAAGCACTGGAACAGGCTTCCCAGAGAGGTGATCAATGCCCCAAGCCTGGCAGGGTTTAAGAAGCATTTGGTCAATGCCCTTAATAACATGATTTGTCTTTTGTTCAGACCTGAAGAGATCAGGAGGCTGGTCTAGGTGATGTAGATCCTTTCCAGCTAAACTAGTCTAGTCTAGACTAGTCTTTCTATGTACCTGTGCAGAGTGGATCACTCTAGCAGCTGGGCTCAGACACTTAGTCTGCTTAGCAGCTGCCCCTGGATTGCAGCCTGGCCAACTGCAGGCATCTGGACGTATGAGTGCCCAAGGCCACAGAACCACTCCAGATGCTGAGTCACATCCCCACCCCCATGGGCTGTCTGACCCCTGGTCCTGCTCCAGTTGCTGCACTCACACCTCCCTGCTCACATGCTCATGCAGAAGAGAGATTTGCTGACACAGGAAAGACTTAGAAATCAGGTTTAATGAGAAGACAGGATAGAGTGCACTGGTCAGAGCCCTTCCCAAAACTTGCCAGAATAAATCCTGTACAATTGAAAAATGCCCTTCCTCTGCATCCCATAATGTGTCCTGCACCCTGAGGCAAAAATCCCCTTAGTCCCAAGGGTGATCAGAAATCTACTTTCAGTGACTGCTTTTGATGGGTTTCACATCTGGACAACATGGCTCTTCCTGGGCAGCCCTGGAAGGAGCTGGGACAAGATGTCTATTCCTCATGACCCTGCAATTTGGGCTTCCATTTGCCACTGCTGTGCTATGCTCTTCTTTGTTCTGGAGAAGGGCTCTTGATGAGCTGGTGGCTCTGCAGTGGTGGGCCTGGGAGCAGCTGGGGCAGAGTATTAACTGAGTTACTGCTCCTGCCATTGTTCATGCATTCTTTGTGTGTGCAGCTGCTTGTCACTTAACATAGCACAAACCAACACGCACATAAATCTCCTGAGACCTCTGTGTTTGGAGGTTTCTCACATTGCTATTATTTAATATATGACAGCAGATCATTGAAATTATTGTCCATAAACACATCATGATTAGGGGAAAAGCTTTGCCTTTGCATGGGCAATGGCTTCATTCAGGGCCAGCCTCACAGACTTGTTTCTAAGACTGTAGATGAATGGATTTAAGAAGGGGTACAGGACAGTGTTCAGCAAAGCTACAATTCTGTTGGTCTTCAAGGAAACCTCTTCTGAAGGACACGTGTAGAGAGCAATGCCAAGGTAGTGAGGTGGGAAGAACATGTAGTAAAAGCTTTTTTCCTCGCAGAGGCAGCTGGAAGATGAAGAACACAGTGGTTCTGAGTCACTCTCTGATTCAGCTTGAGAAGGACTCTCTCCCTGATCTGGAGTTAGCTGTTTTGTTTGTTTTCTCTTCTTCAGAGGGGCAACTTGTACTGGTGCAGGTTGAGTGGGAGCAGCCACAGTGGCTGACTGTGTAGCTGCAGAGTTTGTGCTGGAGTTGAAACAGCTACAGTGCTCGTTATCAGAGTTGGAACAGTTTTAGTAGTTGTTGTGGAAATTGGATCAGCAGCCGGGCTTGTTTTGGGAACTGAAGCAGCAGCAGAGCTCATAGGGAGGGCCTGCAGAGACCGTGTAGCTGCAGTGCTTGCTATGGGAGCTGGTGTAGCAACAGGGCTCATAGTGGTGGCTTCTGAAGACTGAATACTTACAACGTTTAACCCACATGTCTTAAAACCTGGTGGGGTCCAGATAACTGCACAGCATGTCATGCAACCTCGCAGGGGAGCAACACGCACTCTGCGTTTTGAGGTGGCTGCCCGACATGTACAACTGCTCCAATGGCTAATCTGATGCCACACACTAAAGATAAAGAAAACTAATAATATAATCTTTTGGTAATAATCATGTCCACAATCCTCACAACTTGATGGAATTCTGAAATCCAGTGGAGTCAGATTAGCATACTGTGGAAAAGTATAACTTCCCCAAGTAAAACCAAACATATTATTAGTAACAAAATCCACTATGTGTTGCCCGTAGTACCGAGACACATTCGCTGCACAGTTCAGCGCAACATAAATCAGAAAGAAACACCACAGTGAAGCGACAGCTTTCTCCCAGTGCCCAGAACTGACAGCTCTCAAACAAACAGTGAGAACAAGTATACAACACCACAGCCCATACGGCAAATAAGGGAACAGTACAGCATTTAACTGCTAAAGAAACTCTGCAAAGACACAAAATAACACTTCTTGCAACAACATCGTTTTCAGCAGTCTGTTATACTTTCCAATCCTTAAAGACACTCAGGGATATCTCAACCGAGCTAATCGGAATTCGAACTATTGGGCAATTTATCGGAGCTCTGATCAGTCAAGCCCCATATTGGGCACCAATAAATCTGTCGCAGTTTAGGGTCAGGGCAGCCCCAAAACCCAGCACATCCTCTCTGTTAACCCCCTCCCTCCACAAAGGGGAAGAGAAAAGGAATAAGGGAGAGAGACTTATCGATTAGAAAAGGAAACTAGAACAGCTTTAATGAAAAGGAAAATAATAAGAAGAATAGAATGGAATATATACAAATATATACAAGACCAGTATAGAAACCAAACCTCCCTGATGGCAAGTACGTCACCGTCACCACTGATGTTGTGGAGCAGGCACCAGTAAAGTCCCAGTCTGAGCCCAGCAGCAGATGGGAACCAAGTTCAGGAGCTGGATTCTGGTACTGGATTCAGGAACACTCAGATCAGGATCAAAGGCAGAATGAACAGAGTCCTCCTTGGATTCCAGCCATTGAAGGAACGAGGAAGAATCCGAGCAAGGACCCAGAGCAAGAGCCCCCGAGCCGAGAGCAACCAAGCAAGGGCCCCCAGCAGCCCAATATAGCATCTACGGGATGGAATACCCCACTGGTCAGCGTAAGGGCACTGATCTGTCCACTCCTCCCTGCAGGTGTGGCTTTTACTTTCTGCACCCCTCAACGTGGTACACAGGATCTAGCTGTGGCCTTGGTCTGCACACCAATCCCTGGTGCTCACTTGGGTGTTATCACTGCCAGAAGCAGGCACTGCCTGCAAAAACAGGCTGCTAATTTCATAAAGTGCAGTTAGTTAAAGGAACTGAGCTGAAAAGTAAAAATCACTGAACAGAATTGTTCTGTTCTAACTCAAACCAGGACAGGATGGCCATGTAAAATGCCAGCATTAAACATAAGGACACAGAATCACAGAATATTAGGGGCTGGCAGGGACCTCAGAAGATCATTGAGTCCAAATCCTCTGCCAGAGCAGGAACCTAGAGTAGAACATGCAGGAACACGTTCAGGCGGATTTTGAATGTCTCCAGAGAAGGAGACTCCACAACCTCCCTGGGCAGCCTGTTCCAGTGCTCTGTCACCCTCATTGTGAAAAAGTATTTATGTTTAAACGGAACCTCCTGTGCTCGAGTTTGCACCCATTGCCCCTTGCCCTCGGGTGCCACCGAGAAGAGCCTGGCTCTGTCCTCCTGACACTTGCCCTTTACATGTTTATAAACATTAATGAGATCACCCCTCAGTCTCCTCTTTTCCAAGCTAAAGAGACCCAGCTCCCTCAGCCTCTCCTCATAAGGGAGATGCTCAAACACAGTATGACAAACGAAAATAAAATAGAGTCCATTTTCCAAAGCAGGCTAGTGTCAGAGCAGGACAGTTTGAATAAGGGCGAGCTGTCACAAAAAAAAAATGGTGGATCTTGTTGGAGTCACAGAAAGTCAGCTTAGAGAGAAGGACGACAATAACTCAGGAGTGTAAAGCCTGTAGCCCAAGCAGCAATAATTGGGTAGATGCAAAGCTGAGCCTTCATGATGGCAGCATAACACAAGGTCTGGCAGATGGCCATGTAGCTGTCAAAGGGCGTGGCAACAAGTAAAACAAACTCTGTGCAGTCCAGGGCAAAGTAGAAATATGACTGGACAAAGCAGTTGCTTAGTGAGATTGTTCTCCTACCAGAACCCAGAATCACAATCCATTGGATGCTTGTCGAGGATGTAAACCAGATTTCCAGGAAGGCCAGGTTGCTGATGAAAAAGTACATGAAGGTTTGCAGGCGGCGATCCACACACACCAGGAAAATGATGGCTGTGTTCCCCATCACTGTTGTCAGGTATAGGAGCAGAAGGACCAGAGAGAGAAACAGCTGCAGCCTTTCATCAAGGCCCGAGAAGCCCTCTAGGATGAACTCAGTAGCTGCAGTTCCACTTTCTGGTTCCATATTGAATTTCAGTTCCTCTTGCCAAGACAGGAACATGGCCAAAAATTTCACAGTTGTTGTGGTTTAACCCCATCCAGCAACTAACCCCAGGCAGCCACTTGCTCGCTACCCCCCTCCTGGTGGGATGGTGAGGAGGCTGGGGAAAAAAATAGAACTCGGGGTTTGATATGAAAACAGTTTGATAACTAAACTAAAATATAATAATAGTAATAAAATAAAATAAAAATAATAGCAATGAAAAGGAATAGAACAAAAAGGTATGGAGAAATAAGATCCCAGTAAAGGACAAGTGATGCCCAATGCAGTTGCCACCCCCTGCTGACTTGATGCCCCAGCAGTTACTGGCCCCAGCCAGCTCCTCCCAGTTTTGGTACTGACCATGATGTTCTATGGCATGGAATATCCATGTGGCCAGTTTGGGGCCACACTGGGAGGTGCCACGCTCCCTCCCAGTTTCTTGTCACCTGCTCGCTGGCAGAACATGGGAAAAGTCCTTGAGTCAGGATAAGTTCTACTGAGACTATCTAAAGCACCCCAATGTTCCCAATGTTATTCTCACCCTGCATCCGAAGCCCAGCACTGAACCAGATACTGGTTCCCCTGTCCTGGTTGAAACCAGGTTGAAATCCCTGAGAACCTGTTGAAACCAGGACAAGAGGCTGGATTAAAGGGTCTGTCCTTCCTTCCTTATCTGCTACTTTCCTTTCATGCTGTCTTCATCCGTAACAGAGAGTCAGAGTCCTTTGAGCATTTCTCACACCCTTATTCTTCTGTTTCACATTTCGGTTGAAGTTCTCAGAGTATTTGTTGTCCTATTTCTGCATTTTTCAAGCACTCATAAAGAAGACTTTTCCCAGAGCAGAGGATTTCAGCTATTTCACCCCATTCCTGGGGAATTCCAAACTCACTCAGACCCATTCCAAGCATCTGTCACACCTGAGAGCCAAACTCATCTTTCTATTGCACAAAGACTAAACCTCCAAATTAAATCAAGTCTGTATGTTGAGAGTCATTCTTTCTACTTTTAAGTACTTGCCATTTTGGACTAGGAATCCCTTAGAACCTGTTGATTTCAACGAAAACGATATCCAGCATCTCTTTTGTCATTCTCTGCTTTCTTCCACAGTTTCTTGCTCCCTGTTTCTTCAGGAAAGGGGAGGAGAGGGCATAAGAGGGACAAAGTATAATTTGTCTTCTGATATTAATTGTGGCTGCACACCATCTGCCACACCGTCTCATGTGACACCTGCCTACACTGGAATGTGGTGGTTTCCAGATAGTTGCTCCACTGCTCTGTGATGTTTCTATCAGATATCCTGACCTAAGTGTGGAGCAGGAGAAGAGTGTCTGGAAGAGATCTGAAACCTTTCTTTTTATGGTGGTTATAGACTGGGAGGACCCAGCCTTTGGAGTCTTCTCTTGTCTCCACTAATTATAGATGGAGCCTCTAGAGAGAAAACAAATTCTCAGAAGCACCTGCAGTGAAGTAGAGGAAACTCACTATTCAAATCTCAACTCTCTGATTTATTCAGTTATTACGGGTTTAAATTAAAATACACATGTAACAGGGGGAAGTAAAAAAAAAAAAATACATGCCATAAAGTCTGATGTTTTCCCCTTCACCTTTACATTTGCTTTTAGACATAGAAAGGAGCAGAGCAGATGTCTCCAGTGAAGATCCTGGGACTCTCCCATCTCATCATCCACATAGATAAGAGTCCAGTGTGAGACGGTGGATCAACATGAAAGCCAGTGACTGAGTTCAGTCAAGCTCCTTCAAAATTAATCACCTCCAAAAGATGCAAAAATGAGTCACCTTCAAAATCAGCTGTTGGACTGACTTGTGTGGGTCCTCTGCAGGTGGGAGCTCCAGACAGTCCTACAGATGGGCAGAACCTGCTGTGCCTCAGCCTATTTTTGTGCATAAATGTGACGATCAACATCCTAGGTGGAAAAACGACTGTTCCAGAGGTCCCTGTAGCAGCTTCTGCTGCAAAACTGAATACATGTGAGTAAACGGTAATTACTGAAGATACTTGGCCATGTCAGAGAGGACATGCAGGCCAGCTGGGTTAGAGGAGTTCAGCAGAACAGTGCTAAGGGGAGACTCACTTGATAGAGTTGAAGACACTGTTGCAAGGACCATCACAAAGGAGACTCTTTCAACCTGCATTATTCCATAATTCAATTAACCTTTTCCTTGGAGAGCTCTTCAAAGAACAGGCAGGGGAAGAAGAAAAGGCAGAGAGGAAGACAAGGAGATATAAAATGTGCCAATATAAATGGAGATGATGATACAGCCATTGGTATGAGATGGATTTTGGGAAATAGCTCCATAAAAATACTCATACAGAGATGCAGAGTTTCCCCATATCCCAAAGACGAATCAGCAGGAAGAGTCCAGCCTGACTGGGCAGAGCTTTGTCTGGAGATCATGAAGAAAAGGCCTATGGAAGAAGGGGGTCCTCAGGAGGACTACAAAGAATTCGAAAGGTTCTGCAGGGAGACAATTAGAAGAGTCAAAGCCCAACTAGAACTTCATCTGGAGACTGCTGTTAAAGACAGTAAAATGTGTTGATAACAAAAGGAAGACTAAGGAGTCTCCATCCTCTGTTGGATGTGGGGTAAACAGAGAGACCAAGCATGAGGAAAAGGCTGAGATACTGAACGTCTTCTTTATCTCAGTCTGTAATAGTCAGAGGAGTTGTTCCCTGAGTGCCAAGCCCACTGAGCTGGATGACAAGGATGGGGAGCAGAATGAAGCCCTCACAAGACAAGGGGACCTACTGCAACACACAGACACACACACAAGTATACGGCACCAGATGTGACCCACCCAAAGGCAGGGAGGCTGTTCAGAGGGACATGGCCATGCTGGATTGATAGACCGAAGCCGATGGGATGAGGTTCAACAAAGTCAAATGCCAGGTCCTGCCCTTGGGTCACAACAACCCCCTGCAATGTTCCATCTGGGTCAGAGCGGCTGGAAAGAGACTAGAGGGAAAGGACCCGGGAGTGTTGGTTGACAGCTGGCTGGAGATGAGCCGATGTGCCCAGGTGACCAACAAGGCGATCATCATGCTGGACTATCAGCACTAGCATGGCCAGCAGGACTGGGGCAGGGATCATTCACTTGGACTGGGCTCTGAGGAGGCAATCCTGGGTTCAGTTCTGGGCCCCTCACACCAAGAAAGACATTGAGGGGCTGGAGCGTGGCCAGAGAAGGGCAGCGGAGCTGGGAAAGGGTCTAGGCCACAAGTCTGGTGAGGAGCAGCCGACGGACTGGGACTTGCTCAGCCTGGAGAAAAGGAGGCTCAGGAGAGACCTTCTGACTCTCTCCCTGACAGGAGGTTGGAGTCGGAGAGAGTTTCCTTTCCCAGGTCACAACTGAGAGGACAGGAGGATACTTCCTCAAACTGCATGAGGGGAGGTTTAGGCTGAGCATGAGGAAGAATTTCTTCCCTTTAAGGGTTGTCAAGAACCTGGTACAGGCTGCCCAGGGCAGTGGTGGTGTCCCCAGCCCTGGAGGGGTTTCAAAGCTGTGGAGATGTGGTGCTGAATGACATGGTTTAGTGGTGTCATGGCAGTGCTGGGTTATCAATTGGAATGAATGATCTGAAAGGCCTATCCCAACCAAAACCATTCTATGATTTTATGCATGGACTTCATTAGCCTGGTACAGTGAAGGCTGAGGGAAGAACAGTCATAGATCGAGACAGCTTGAAATTGTCTTTCCAAGATGGAGGCACATTTTTTGATACTGAGAAAGAGCATGAGAATGGAAAATCATCAGAAACCGCAGCTTTGGAGGTCCAGAGAGGACCTAAGGATAAAGAACAGTCATTCTGAGGGCAGTGTTGAGGTACAAGAAGTCACTCAGAGGAAGTCTGGATCAACCCATGGCTTTGTGTTTCCAGGAACAGCTGCTGAGGAGGGAGAGACACCAGTCCAAGTTGGAGTCTGAGATACTGGGGTGAGAACAAGACGGGGAAGAATGTTGGGTGTGTACAACCTGCAGGGAAATAGGCAGAGGTGTGGGATGGCCTGTGGGGCAGGTGGCCAAGGGCACTAGGAAGGCTGGAAGGCCCTGATAGAGCCGAGATCTTTCTCCCCTTGGCCAT
The DNA here is from genome assembly GCA_013396935.1 of Baryphthengus martii. Taxonomy (NCBI): domain Eukaryota; kingdom Metazoa; phylum Chordata; class Aves; order Coraciiformes; family Momotidae; genus Baryphthengus; species Baryphthengus martii. Next base: position 93,379 of record VWZK01000604.1, read on the forward strand.
TGTTGATGTCCTTGTCCCAGAGGCCTGAGAGGAGACATCTCGTCCTCATGGTAGTGGGGCTTTCTTGCCTCCTTGCAGCCACCCCAGGGAGGCTGGGAGGTGTCCCACCATTGTCCTTCCCTTAGCAACACACTCTCCACATCCCCAGGAAGAGTCCTGAGCCAGGGCTGAGGGTCAGGCCCTATCTTGCCGGAGGCTGGGGCTCAGGGCTTGGCCTTTGCACTTCCTCAACCCAAGCCAGGTTTTTCTCAGCATTGCAGCCACCTGCACAGGGCCCGGGCCTACCTACAATCATGGCGTCCAAGGATCTGCTCTAATGAGTGCCTGGGGAGGTTTGGTCAGGAATGACCCTCAGTGGTGCCAATCTAGGCTTCAAGGCACTTGGATCTTTGCTTCTGCCTTGGATTTCTTCAGAGGTTTCCTTTAGTCTCCTCTTGGCACCTGAGGTTCATTTACTCAGCCCCAAATGCCCTCTGGGGCTGGTTAAAATACAGAAAGCCCTAACGAGCCTTGTCTCCTCCTGTCATTGTCTTCAGGAAAATCCCCACTGTTGAATGCTGCTTTCCCTGCACCTATAAACTGAAACAGGAGAGAAAATGCCCTTAGCAGAAAAAATCCTTCCTGAAACCTTACGTGAAACCTTCATCCTGAAGGACCCAACTCAAACCTCTGCAATTAGTTGTCCAGGTCTGGAGCCCTTGACACGGTGAGTCTATGGGTGCAGGGCAATGCCAGTGACCTTCCTGGAGTAGTCTCGTCACGCTGGCAGAGCCTAGAGCCTGTGGGATGTGTCTGTGGTGGGGAGGGGGAGCAGGGCAGGGATTGTGTTCTGCAGGACGAGAGGGCCAGGGTGTGACCGGGCTGCCTTCTGCTGGGGCAGGCTGCAGGGCTGTACCTTTGAGCATGCAGGCAGCGGTAGGCAGGGCTGTCCTAGCGAGCCTCAGCAAATCAAGAGCTTTTTAAGTTCCCTTGTTTTTTTCAGGTACCAGGAGCATAAGAAGTTGTGGGGAGCATGGCCAGAAGAGCTGACCCAAACTGGCCAAAGGGATATTCCCTACCACAGGCCGTCAAGCCCAGTACATAAACTGGGGGGAGCTGGCTGGGGCAAGTGAAGGAACAGATCCTTGCTGGGGCTTCGCTCAGCAGAGGATGAGCGGTTGCATTGTCTATGGCTTGCTTTCTGTTTTGTCTCTCTTTTTGCTATATTCCTCTTCATTACTATTATTAATGCCATGTTCTAATATTATTTTTATATTATTTAACTTTTATTTCAGTTTTCAAACTGTTTTTATCTCGACCCATTGGATTTACCTTTCTTTCTGATTGTGATTCCCACCCTACTGGGATAGGGGAAGAATGAGTGACCCTGGGTCAAACCACAACATGTGAGAATCTGTGGTTAGAAGCAGCAACCCTTGACAGGGCAGGTCCTTCTGCTGTCTGAAGAGTGCTGGGTGGCTCAGGGTTGCTCACAGCTCCAGGTCTTCAATGGACACTGGCAGATGCAGCTTTTATTGAAGCCCATCAAGCCAGAGGGTCCCTGAAGGGGAAGGAGCCTGTGCTTTCAGCCTCCTGCTCTTTTCTGTCTGAATGGGGAATCGGACTTGAAAATTCACCTCTTGATTTTGGAGGAGACACTAAAACTCCAAATCTTTTTTCCCTTAGAGGTACATACGGATGTATCAAAAATGAGGATTCCATGACTGGCAGAGCACCAGTGTCACCTTGGCAGCCTCACCAAGGCTGGGATGATGATCCCCTCAGCCCCTGTACCCCTAGAGATACCCCCAGGCAGTGCCCTGCTGCTGGGAGGTGCCTGCAGGGCAGAGCTGAGCACACAGCCAGTGGGATGAACTCTGGGAGAACTGGCAGGGAGCAGATTTGGGCACAGAGAAGCAGATCCTGGCAGGAACAGCTCCGGGCAGCAGAAACATGGGCAGGGGGTGGGGGAAGATGCAAACAAACCCTGGGGGAGGTACCCTTCAGGCAGCTCCTGGGGTCCTTCACTAAAGGTGTCTTCTGGGTGCTGGCTGCTGGGCCATGAGCTGACTCTTTCTGGAGAACACCTCACCTCCTGACCCCACACTATCTGCTCGGCCTTTCCTGATGGGCTTGCAAGCTTCCCCCACCAAGGCCCAGTTCTCCTGCAGGATGCTGAGCATGCTGAGCCTGTCCTTGGGATTGGGCACTCTGCTCCCAGAGCCCTTTGCTTCTCTGCAGGAGAGGTCGTGTCCTGCTCTGTCTGTCACTGTTGTACCTCTGGGCTGGGACAGACAACAGTTTCACAGAACTGCCCCGGGAAAAAGAGCTCCCTGCTCTCGTATGGAATCTTCATATTTGAGTCATAAAAATGAGGATTTCTCCCCTAAAAAGAGCACTCCCCAGATATGATGGTGAGAAATAAAAAACACAGATAAATTCATTGTCAGGACACGCGAAGCATCTCTTTTGCACTCCAGACTGCCGGGTCATTAGGGCAGAGCTTGAACTATGCACTTATAGGTGGATCCCAACTGACATCTCCTGTGAAGGTCGGAGGTGTCACAGCCAAGCTCCATGTGCCCCCTGCAGCACAGCAAAACTGACTCCTTGGTAGCCCCTGCCCAGAGCTCCTGCCCCTCACAGCACCCTCAGCCAGCACAGCCCAGAGACAGGAAATACAGCTCAGTTGGAGAGGTTTTCTATGCAAAATAGGATGGGTTTGATCAGAAGAGTCTGCCTGTTTCTTTTCCCTTTTTGAACAGGTCCTCGTGCCAAGAAGTAACAAATGTCCAACGGCAGCTCCATCACCTGGTTCCTCCTCCTGTCCTTTGCAGACACTCAGGATCTGCAGCTCTTGCACTTTGGGCTCTTCCTGGGCATCTACCTGGCTGTCCTCCTGGGCAATGGCCTCATCATCACTGTCATAACCTGGGACCACCACCTCCACATTCCCATGTACTTCTTCTTCTTCAACCTCTCCCTCCTTGACCTTGGATCCATCTCCACCACTGTTCCCAAAGCCATGAACAATGTCCTGTGGGACATCAGGGACATCTCCTAAGCAGGGTGTGTGGCACAGGTTTTTATGTTCGTCTTCTTGATGTCAGCAGGGTATTTTCTCCTCACCATCATGTCCTACGACCACTACATTGCCATCTTCAAACCGCTGTGCTACGGGACCCTCCTGGGCAGCAGAGTTTGTGTCCACATGGCAGCAGCTACCTGGGCCACTGGGTTCCTCTATGCTCTGCTGCACATGGCCAATACATTTTCCCTGCCCCTCTGCCAGGACAATGCCCTGGATCAATTCTTCTGTGAAATCCCCCAGATCCTCAAGCTCTCCTGCTCACACTCCTACCTCAGAGAGGTTTGGCTTATTGTGCTCACTGCCTGTTTACTTTTTGGTTGTTTTGTTTTCATTGTGTTGTCCTATGCGGAGGTCTTCAGGGCGGTTCTGAGGATCCCCTCTGAGCATGGATGGCACAAAGCCTTTTCCACCTGCCTCCCTCACTTGGCCGTGGTCAACCTGTTTGTCAGCACTGGCAGTTTTGTCTATCTGAAGCCTCCCTCCATTTTCTCCCCATCCCTGGACCTGGTGGTGTCCATTCTGTACTCGGTGCTGCCTCCATCAGTGAACTCCCTCATCTACAGCATGAGGAACCAGGAGATCAAGGGTGCAGTGAGGAAACAATTTCAATAGGATCTACTTCAGATTAAGAAGGTGCCATTGACTTACCAGTGCTCCCACTGTATATAAGGAAATGCCATGACTAATTTGTTCATTTATGCATTTGTTAGCTTTTTATATTTTCATTTGTTTGTTTCATAGGTTTGGTATTATTTTTCTAGACCTTGTACGTGATTTTTCTTGACCCAAACACCTCATGTATACATGGAAATGGGCTCCCTCTTTAGATAAACTTATTAAAAGAATGAGCAGAAAATGATTTGTTTCAGCTCCCATCTCTTCGCATCTCCTCTGGAGCTGGGGGATCAGCCCCAGCATACAGAAGCATACAGGAGTCCAATGTCCAACTGTCCCTTTGAGGAGCAGCCCTGGTGGCCCTTGTGGCTGTCCCTTGCTGCCTCGGTAGCCACTCTGTGCCGCCTGCGAGTTGGGGCTGCTGCTTCCCTGGAGCCACAGCCAAGGGCTGCAGCAGGACATGGCCTATCCAGGGCTAGTTTCTCCTCATATCCCCACTGTCCTGCTAGGCCTTGGTATTTGTGCTGCCCTTGAGGTCTGTCCCACCTGCTTTTGGCCTGACAGCAGATGCCATCTTGGGGAAGAAGAATCAGGAAGTGCCAGGAATGCTCAGGGGATCTCCAGGGACAGTGAGTGATCGGTGTGTATGGGCAGTGGGTGGCATCTGTTAAAACGAGTGATCATCCAAGGAGGAGTCACCCAGAGGACAATATGACCCTGAGGAACCCATGGGTGAAAGAGGACCCTGCAGTGCCAGGAGAGGGTGTGAGGAGCCAGCAGGTAAAGAGAGTGGTTCAGGACTATCTCTTGGGAAGCTCCATGGGTTTGGTCTAGTGTAGCCCTCGCTTTGTCCTGCCCAGATTTGTCCTTGCTTACAGAGTAGGGATGGATGACAGATGGAAAGATGGAAAGGAGTTCAGCAGCAGCGATCCCTTTCTGTCTAGGATCTTTCCTGACCAGCACAGCTAGTGCAGGGTGCCCCCAGGGCATCACAAAACCCCTTCCTCTGCAGAGCAGCATCACCAGCTCAGATTCCTGCAGGGAGCACAGTGTGGGAACCAGGACTGGGTGGCCAGGTCAGTCTGGACATACTCCTTTGAGGAAAGGGATGCCTCTGAGGAAGATCAAGGGGCATTTCTGGGCCTGCAGGAGGAATCCATGATCAGGAGAAAGCTCTTTCAGCAAGGCCCCGCTTGGGCCAGCTGCTCTGTCACTGGCCTAGGACTCTGGTGCTGGCCTGGGAAGAAGGGCTGGCCCTGAGGGGCACAGGCCATCTGTGGGGGGAATCTCCTGGAAATGATATGTGGGGTTTGCTCTCTGGTCATCTCCTTCCTCCCATGGGACTCGGTGCCTGTGACAAGGGAACAGCCCAGCCCTGCCCAGCCCCTCTGCTCGCCCAGAGCTTGGCAGAGCCCAGAACAGGGCTGTCTGCAGACCCCTGCCTGGGACATGGCTGGGACCTGGCTGCGACCTCATTGAGTCTGCACATTCCTCAAGGGGCACAGAAGAGGGGGAGGTGCTGATCAACTTGCTTCGGTGACCAGCGACCTGGAAATGGAATGAAGTTGTGTCAGGGGAAGCTCAGACTGGACATTAGAAAAAAGTTTTTCACTGGGAGGGTGATCGGTCACTGGAACAGGTTCCCCAGGGATGTGGTCCAAGCACCAAGCCTGTCAGAGTTCGGGGAGAGTCTGGGCGATGCTCTTGATCACATGGTTTAGTTTTACGTTGTTCTTGAGAAGCAGGGGGCTGGACTTTTTCATCCTCATGGGTCCCTTTGAACTCAAAATATTCTATGATTCCATAATCTTTCAGCTCCAGAATGGTCTCTCCTGGACCCATTTGTGTGTGTTTCTTTCTGGGATATCTGGGGAGATGAGAGGATCCAAGATGAACTTTTGGTTAGATGACAAAACTAAGACCTGTTCTGGGAGGCATCTAAACCCCATATGTGTCCCATGGATGAAGATTTTCCGATAACAGCCAATCAGAGAGAGAGACATGATGGGGTTGGGGAGGTGAGGAGCAACATTGCCCATACAGTGATGGACCTCAAGGAGATGCTTTCCCTACCTGCCCACACCTTCTTAGGATGCTCTGCATCGAGATCAACTGGAGAATTGTCCCATCACTTCTTCAAAGGGCTTGTTACTAACCCTCCTCTTTAACTACACTCTTGAAACTGATCCCATTAAGTGCCCAAGTCTTGAGGACCAGATGTAAATGCTGGAAGCAATGTGACTCTGTCAGTCTTCTCTAGTCCCTGCCAGCCCCAGGCAAACACTTCAGGTACACTGGGGCTTCTGGATGTTGGCACTGGCTGCTTATGGTCAGACCATGGAACTCTGCCTGGAAACCTGAGAACAACTCTCAGTACTTCAAAAAACCTAAAAAGACACTTTTCATTAGCTGAAATGATTCCATACTTTTAATAAAATGTCTGTGAAATTTCTCTTCTGCCAAGAGATGAGTTTTCAGAACGTGTAGCAACTGCTGGAGAAGGAAAATATTGACCTAAACCTGGGCTTTGCCTGGCCAGGACTCTGTCTGTCTGATCATAGAATGGTTTGGATTGGAAAGGACCTTAAAGATCATTGAGTTCAAACTCCCCTGCCATGGGCAGGGACACCTCCCACTAGATCAGATTGCTCAAAGCCCCATCCAACCTGGTCTTGAACACATCTCATGTTGGAGCATCCACAACTTCCCTAAGCAACCAGTGCCAGTGTCTCACCACCCTCAGAGTGAAGATCTTCTTTCTAATTTGTAATCTAAACCCACTGTCTTCCAGTTTAAAGCCATCACCCCTCATCCTATCACTACAAGCCCTTGCAAAACATCCCTCCCCAGGTTTATTGTAGCCCCTTCAGATACTGGAAGGCCTCAATAAAGTCTCCTTGGAGTCTTCTCTTCTCCAGACTGAATAACCCCAACTCTCTCAGCCTGTCGCCATAGCAGAGGTGGTTCATCTCTCTGATCATCTTTGTGGCCCTCCTCCTGTTTCCCTCCAACAGATCATGTCTTTGTGTTGGGAGCTCCAGAGATGGACACAGTGCTCCAGGTGGGGGCTCACGCAAGTGGAGTAGAGGGACAAAATCCCCTCCCTTGATCTGCTGTCCACCCTTCTTTGCAGGTCTGTAGAGAGCCACAAAGATTGCAATAATAACGAGGAAGATCCAAGAAGCTCAAGGCCTATTCTGCAGGGCAGCAAATTCCATAATGAGAGCCTGGAAGTGGGGAGGGGTTTATGTCTATGAGTGGAGGAGGAAGGAAAGTGTTGAGGGAGCACAGAAGGACTGAAGACCCTGGCACAGACCAGAGATGATGAAGACATGTCCATCTTGTGTGCCCACCGGCCTAGGAGATAGGTGATGCCCAGTGCTGTGGGGGATGTACTCAGTCATGCCTCACAAATTGCTCTTGCTCTCTTCCCCTCCTTTACTTCCCACACTTGGGTGGGCCTCAGGGTCCTGAAGGATGCACAAACCTCCCAGAGTCAGGTCCCATCGGTGCAGGGGAAGAGGGAAGGGTTTGGGAGCCACATGGGAGTGCAGGGAGAGAGTGTGGGAGGGCATTAAAGGCAGAGAGAAGACCTGAAATGGGGGGTGGTGCTATTCCAAAGTGAAATATGTTGAGTTTTGATGTTGAGGCAGCAGAAGGAGGAGGACATGCATTTCAGTGCTGGGATGTGCAGTGAGGATTTGAATTAGGAGCTGGGACATCTCGGATGCAGGAGGAGCATTAGCAGGGCTTTGAAAGAACTGGTCAGGTGGTGGAGAGCTCATAGGCATTCGCAAAGCCCAAGGTAACCACAGATTGGTGTTTGAAACAACAGTCAGTGAGGACAGCTAGTGAAGAGACATTAATGAAGCCTGGCTTGTCATGGGGTCAGAGTGAGGTGGGGAAGCAGGAGGTAAAATCTGCAGAGAACCAGCACAGGCAGAGGACAGTGTGGGACAGTCTGTGGCAGGGACAATGAAGCGATTTGGTGCAACTGGGTTCCTGTCCCTCCTAACATTTTTCATTTGCCTCTGATTTCCTCCTTCACCAGTCCCCAGGGATGGTCCCTTTTCTGGTCATTCTATCACCGGTCTCTTCAGTGAGGCCTCAGTGGGGCTCTCTCACACCCTCAGGAGCTTGGAGGTTTGTTGTGGACTTTCACTTCTCCAGAGGTTTGTTCCCTCTTCTTCCAGTCTCTGCAGCTCAGGAACTGGCAACAGAGGGCTCATGGCCTCAACAAGCCAAGGGCTCACTCCCTGAGTTCTCACATGGTTAATTCAGGCAGTTTCAGCAGTGCAGCCAAGGTGAAAAGATTTCAAAAGAAAAGCACAAGAAAGAAGGATTTTTCTAGTTTGCCCATTTTTCTTCTCCCAACAGCAGTCCTCCCAGCAGTCTGTGACTAATGGTGCTCCTGAGCATTTCCAAATGAAGCAGGAACACGCACAGAAGTCAGGAGCTGTTGGGGAAATTTTTGTGCCCCGCTCACGGTGAATTAAACACTTGTGTTTGCTCGAACAGATACACACAAAAACTGAGTCATGGTCCTCTGTGCAGAGTCCTGTAATCCACCGGAAAAGTGCGGGCTGGGAGAGGGGCAGAGTGGTGAGACCTCCTCTGAACACTCCTGGCTCCGGCCTCCCCTGTTCTCTGGGGGAGTTTCCTCCTTCACTGGAGCAGAACATTGAGGTGACCTTCAGATGTACCTGGATCCTGCTCCTCTCCTTATGGTCTGAGGTGATCAGTCAACCCTTTAGTCACCTGGTGCACCTGGTTGTGGCCCAGAGTGGGGATACCAAGCCCCCAGGATATAGTTCTGGGCACGTGCAACTGATGGAAAAATACCGTGATCCTCAAGTTCTGATCATGCACAAACCAGAACACTGCAACACTTGAGTTTGGCCAAAATGGAAAAATACCTGACAAAGGTCCATTATCTTGGACCCTATAAATAGTGATCCAAAATGAGATACTTGAAGCTCTCCTGGATCGCAGTGGCTGCATCCAGCATCTCCCTTGAGTTTGGACGCTTCTTAGAAACTTCTTCTGATGAAGATGACACAAGGGCCTGGTGGAAGACCACCCCCTCAAGACTCAATACCCATCCATTGAACAATGTTGATATGTTGGGAGTATTTCCTCCAGCCTCAAACGGGGAAGTTCTGGCTACAGACCAGTCACTTCTACCCACCTCTCTACTGACCAGGTGTTTGGTTTGATGCATTTGCTTTTCTGGTTGTGGACACCTATATATTTCACTGAACAAGCATTTCTTTATCTGTGGGCTTTGTATTCATGCACAGGCATATGACTGGGTTGGAGACACCTTGTAGTGAGTCAGTGTGAATGTCGTCATTGTTGGATCTGTCATTAAGTCGTTGGTTTGATTATAACGTATTCTCCTGAATTACCTTGTTCATTTCCAATTGGTCAATTGCGGAGCGGCGAGGGAAGACGCGGCCAATCAATATGATTGATAAGCAAACTCCGTTTATTAACTATCAGTGCAGTACTTTTATACAGTCACCTCATTAGTATTCACACCTGTCAATCCTTTATTGGCTCATTTCACAAGGTCCCTTAGCATAATCCAACCCCTCTTGTGATCACCAACTTCTTTCCCATGCTCATTCCTTTAACCACAACACCCTGTTGATGTACAACTTATCAGCTCAAGGGCATGTTGTCCTTGCACGTGTTTTGCAAGGATTGCTGCTGAGTTTAATATTTTGGATCAGAAAGCATTTCTCTTAAAGGTACATGACCCTTGCCTTCAAGCCATTCTCCAACAGTCAATAATGAAGTGCTGCTAAAATCCGATCTTTTCATCTCCCTCTCACCACAAATAAATCTTCAATTGCTGCTAAATTATCACTGTCTCATAACCTGATGCTTATACCATGTACTTAATTTCTCTTAATCATTCATATCTTTTCTCCTGTCCAGGTGAAATAACCACATCTAAAGTCTCAGATGCAGACTGTCCAGGAAAAGGCCCTTCCCATCATTCTCCAGTCTTGTCCTCCCTTAGTCTTTGTCCTTTCAGACGCCTCTCACCTCTGCGGCTGTTTTGAGCTTCAAGGAGAAAAAAGCTAACATGTCTTTCAACAATCTGATCGTCTCCTCAGACACATCTTTCATTATGTTTATACACATCTTTTTGTATTTACCTACTGAAAATATTTCTCAGGAGATTTTCCCTTGTGGAAAGGCAAACTCTTGAGAGGCAGCTTGTTCTGAGCAGATGGTTACAGAGGGTACTTGATTGCTGATGAAACTTTGTAACACATTAATTGTCTTTGTTTGCCTCCTGTGCAGGCAGTTCTCTGAGGAGAGCAGGTGAGAACTGGTGCAATGGAGCTGTAACCTCCAGATGCAGAGAGCAATGGAGAAGCCTGAGGCAAGGAACAGGGTTGTCATGCCCAGGTGTGAAGGGTGAGGTTGGGGAGATGAGGAGCTAAGTTGTCCATAGAGTGTCAGCCCTCAAGGGACAGCTTCTCCTATCAATCCAGACCTCTTGAGGATACAACCTGGATTAATATCACTTGGAGAATGCCTCTGTCAACTTTCCTTTCATTAAAAAATTAATAATTATTCCCTTCAAAATATTTTTTTTTATTAGGTGCAATTTGAGATCTTCCTCCTTAACTACAAAATTAAACAGCTACAATGAGCTGTACAGGTCTTGAACACTTAAACAACATGGCAAAAATATAAACAGTGCTAAGGGCACTTGGGGCTCTTTAAAGGAACCTGAGATACTAAGAGGAGACTGAAGAAACCTCTCAAGAAGCCCAAGTCAGAAGCAAATGCTAAACTAGTTCAAAGCATTAACGGGTCCCACTGACGGTCGTTACTGACAAAGCCTTGTCAGGGGCTCATTAGAGCAGATCCTTGGAGGCCATGATTGCAGGCAGACAAAAACAAAATGCAGGTGAGAAAACCCTGGGTCAAGTTGAGGAAGCAGAAAGACGAAGCTCTGACCACAGGCCTTGGGCCAGTGTAGCCTGAAATCCTCCAAAGAAAGGTTCTTCTCATAGGCTTTGATGGCAGAGGCAACTGCCAGAGACAAGAGGACAAAGACCTTAGTCCCTTGGGGCCTTTCAGCCTGGCCAGAGCCCTTGGCCATCTCTCCTGAAGGCTGTCCTACACTGTCCCCTGCCTGCACCTCTTTCCCTTGAGGCTTGGGACTCCCATCTCACTTTCCCATCCAGCTCTCACCCTGCCATTTCTAGACCTTCAATCCTGTCTCTCTACCCCATGCTGGATCTTCCTTGAAACGCAAAGTCATGGGCTAATTCAGACTCCCCCAAAATGACCTCTGGCATCACCGGTCTATCCTAAGAGTGACATTTCTTTATTCTAAACATCCAGCCTGTACCTCCTATGCAGCACTTTCTAGAGGTTCTCTTCTCTCTTCAGTTATATCTGAAACCACCTTTCGAGTAGTTGCATGCTGCTCCTGGAGTGCCCTGAGCCTTCACTTTTCCAGCCTAAAGAAGCCTGGGACCTTCAGCCTCTCCAAACAGGCTCCAAACCCATCCTAGAAGATCTCCTCTGGAGCCTTTCCAGTTCCTCCCCATTCCTCCATGCCAGGGAGCAGTGTCACCGATCATCACCCAGACACCGATAATCCAGATGTGGCCACACCAGGGATTAGTCCAGGTGCAGCAGAAGCCCCTTGGCTGGGTGGCCACACTTGACACAGGGCAGGCCCATATGCGCAGCCTAACACACGAGGAGCGGGAGCCACTGGCTCTGATGGCATCCCAGAATGCCCAGGCCTTTCTCCTCGGAGTCACTCTGGAGCCGCTCAGGTCCCAGCCTGACCTCGTCTATGGGATGACTCTGCCCCCATGAAAGGACTCATCACTTCTACTTGTCCAGCTTCATGAGATTTCTGTTGCCAGATCCCAGAGATTTTTGAGGTCTCCCAGGAGTGAAGTGCCATCGGATCAGCTTTTAACATGCGTGGGCAGATGGCGCACCCTGACCTGCTGTGCCTCTGACAGGAGAACAGTGTCAGGAGCTGCAGGACACTACAGATAGGAAAAGATAGCACTGGTTCAAAAATAGTGCTGATCAAGGTCTACATTCCCCTGGTGACAAGCTCAGACACACCAAATGAAGGTGCAAAGGAAGCCAAAGAGGGGCCAGGGAGGAAAGGGTCCCAGAGCTGGGCTGTTTACATGGGAGGGGAAAAGGATGGTCTATAGGGGAGGAATTGTTGGCAGGGAAAAGGAAAAGCAGAGGTGAAGCTGTGGAAATGTTCATAGCTGTTTGGGGAGAGCTGCCCAGATGCCCTGCCCCTGAACAATTGTGCCTGGAGTGGGACATGAAAGCCACAGGCCATCTGACCAGACTTTCTGTTGACTCCCATGGTCACCAGCAACCTGCGTGTTTTGCCTCCCATCATGAAGGCAGATTCCATGGTGAGTGGAAGCACACATACTTTGATGTGGAAAGGGACCTGAGGAGGTCGCTGTGGCAACCTCTGCTCACAGCAGGGGCAGCCATGATGGGGTCAGAGCAGGTTCTCTGGGTTTCCTGAATTTTCGGCTTGAAAAGCTCCCAGGATGGAGATGACAGAAGCTCTCAGGAGATCTGATACAGTGCTTGATTGTCTTGATGGGGACAAAGATTTTGATTCCATGTTTCAGCTGATGCCCATTGGCCCTCATCCTCCCACCCTGCACAACAGGGAAAAGCCTGGCTGTTTTGTCATGATCTTCTCCAAGGAGATGTGGGAAGGCTGTTATGAGATGTCCCCAAAGCCTTTTTCTCTCCTGGCTTCGTATCTTTGCAGCAGAGGTGCCCACTGGCATCCTGGGCTGCCTTAGGAAGAGCCCTGCCCAAGGGATGGCAGAGTTGACCGCTCCCCTACTCAGCACTGCCATGGTTTGTCTTGATGGCTCCTCTCAGGGTTTTCTGCTCTTCTAGCTCCCTCACACTGTAGCCAAAGCTGCCTCCACATTCTCTACCAGTACTAACTTGTCTACTCATGAAAAACATGTCCAGGAGAGCATTCCCACCATGTTGGGTCAGGAATCACCTTCCATGTTCCCTTCAACAGTGATGGAGCAGAATTCTGTTGTCCACTGCCATGCTCCTGCTGCACCCTATCAGCTCCAGAGAGAGATGTGACCTCGCAAACACCTTCCCAACCTTGTGCCTCCTGCTGTCCCAGGAGATCCTGAGGCACAGCTGACCTCACCAGAGCTTTCCCACTCATCTCCTCCCAGTGTGGAGTGTGAGCTGATCAGGCACAGGTCCTCTCACATTCCTCTTCCAATGCCATGGGACTGCTCTTGGAACTCATCATCCACTTCCTGCCCCACAGGACCAAGACGTTTCAATTCAGGTGAGGAAAGGGATTGAAGGTGAGGAGGTGCAGAGCATAGGAAGGAGGCTCTGGGGTCAGGGGTTCATGCTGGGATTTAGGGACTAGAACTGCCTTCAGTGGTAGGGGATGAGGCTGAGTTTTCCGGGGTAGGTTTGGAGTTTTGCTGAGGGTGTGTGGTCAGGGTTAGGGGAGGGACATGTTTGTGAGGCAGAGGGTTGTGTAGGGCTGGGATGGGGGCAGGGTGAAGGGCAACATTTTAATGACAGAGGGATGGGCAGGAGGTTAAGGGGATCAATAGGTCAGGATGAGGGTAAGAGGATGGGTGTCTGGTTTTTGGCTTAGAGGTGAATCTTGGGATCAGGGATCAGAGCAGTGGATTCCCTGCAGTGGGAGGAGTGGCATTTAGGGATTAGCACTACATGGAAACATTGGCTTCCTTTGTGTCTTTGCACTAAGCTTGATCTGTCCCTTGGCTGCTTTTGGCTAAAATAGAAATTGCTTCTCTCTATCACCTCTCTCCTCCACGAAAAAAAAAAAGACAGAAAAGATACGAAGTAGGGATAATTTAAGGGCAGTACTAAGAGGTGTAATATTCAAATGATAACAAAGAGCAGTGAGGGATAAATGGTATTTCAAGAACATCAAGCCAGAGGCTAACAACTGAGAACTTACAGCTATTCTGTCAAGTAAATACTAATGTTGGGAATGAAATTACAATGCTTTAACAAACTATTATGAGGAATAGGAAGGAATTCCCTCAAAGCCCTGTCTTGTTACTATTATTGGTGATGGTACCGCTAATTCCAATACATCCTTGAGAGCTTCTTTATTTTTCCTATTTCCAAAGCTCCGCCTACTCAGATCATCAAAGGACTACCTGAAATCTCTGCAACTCAAACCTCTCCAACCTTCCCTACCAAACGTCCTTTACCACAGGACACTTCTCACCATCACTTCAATACTCTATCCAGTCTCTACTGTTTAGCTGGACGGAGTCAGAGGACTCCTTTGCAAAGCCTTCCCTGCGAAGTCCTGTCTATGTGCTAATCCCATCAGTATCATCTCCTGCTATGTACCACTCCATCCTCCTTCTGCAGAGCTCCAGTGGGTGGGTAGTTTTCCTGATTCTATAACGCTCCTTCACCTTCACAACCTTTTTGTACTGTGTGCATTCCAAATACTGTTCTCAGGAAACACATTCACTTCCCATACCATCAGCCATTTGCAATTGCAGGCTATTTCTCCTCCTGAAGCAGACACCAGGCCAAGATGCTTTGTGCATGGAAACCCCTCTCAGTGCTGCATGCGCCTTTGGGCTGGAAAAACCACAGGGCCAGTTTGTCAAAGAGCCAGTTTGAAGGTGTCAAAGCAGATTCAGAACACCAATGCCTGTGCTGATTTTGGCTAGGCTAGAGTTCATTTTCTCCACAGGAGCTGGTGTGGGGCTGTGATTTGAACTAGTGATAAGAATAGCACTGATAACACTGGGATATTTTCATTCCTGCTGAGCAGCTCATATGGCATCAAGGCTTTTTTGCTTCTCACGCCACCAGTGAGCAGGTTAGGAGGGGCATAAGAAGTTCGGAGGGGCACAGATAGGACAATGGATCCCAACTGACCACAGGGATACTCCAGACCATATGACGTCATGCTCAGCAATAAAAGCTGGAGGAAGAAGGGAGGGGAGGACATTGGGAATGATGATGTTTGTCTTCCCAAGTCCCTGTTATGCATGATGGACCCTGCTCTCCTGGAGAAGGCTGAACACTTGCATGTGGGAAGAGTGAATGAATCCCTTGGTTTGTTTTGCTTGTGTGTGTGGCCTTTATCTCAACCCATGAGTTTTCTTACTTTTACCCTTTGGATTCGGTCCCCTATTCCACTGATGAGGAGTGAACAAGTGACTGGGTAGAGTTTTGTTGCTGACTGGTGTTAAACTACAACAAACAGAAACTCCACAGGTCTCTGGGACCCTGTTCCAGTGCTGGGCTGTCCCCAGTGTGATTTTTTTTTATTTTGTTCTTTATGTCAAGTTATTCAAACATTACACGAGGCAGTGCAAGACATCATAGTAGGGGAAGATGTCCTTCACATCTTCTAACTTCTGCAAGCTGATTCCATGCAGGGTCACTAGATAGTCCATGGGGTCTAGTAAGTGATTTCTCAGGCCTGAGGGTAGTCACCTCTTCATCAATTGTGTCACCCACTGGACCTCACTAAGTATGGACCATGCTTTGACTACTTCCCTTTAACATTGCTTTGATCAGACAACTTGAAGCAGCTACTTAGGGCACTGAAGATGCTCTAGAGTACAAAGATGTCATGGTGGGGCATGACACAGAAGGAACACCTCAGGACATCTTTCTTTTTTTGAGGAGGATGAAAACCAGGATATACTCATGGTTTTGTCTGAGCAAAGATGAAATGCCTTTGGTCAGGCAACCACGTACCACAGTGGGACTTCTGGTACTACTTGGGACTATTTTACATACTCTGTGGTATCACTTTGTCCATAGGAGTCTCTTCAGGGCAATTCTTGCTTACTTATTCCTCAGGCAGTAGATGACAGGGTTAAACACAGGAGTCACAATTGTGTAAAACAGGGCAAGGTATTTGTCAGTGTCTACAGAATCCCTCGACTGTTGTTTTAAGTAGGCAACTGTGGCTGAGCCATAGAAAGGCGTCACCAAGCTGAGGTGTGAAGAGCAGGTGGAAAAGGTTTTGTATTTGCCCAGAGCTGAAGGTATTTTCAGAACTGCCCTGATAAATTTAACATAAGAAATAACTATTAAGGAGAAGCGAAGGATGGCAAATACTAAGATGATGGTGCAGAGCATCATTTGGCTCCAGAATGTGTCTGCACAGGCCAGTTCCAGCAGAGGAGGGACATCACAGAAAAAGTGATGAAGGTCATGGGAAGCAGAGAAGGGCAAAGTGAACACCTGGTAGGTCTGTCCTACTTGCACTGGCAGGACAAGCATCCACAACCTCAGCACCAATCTGACGCAGAGGTCCCTGCTCATGATGAGGGTGTAGTGCAGGGGGTCATAGATAGCTACGTAGCAGTCATAGGCCATGACAGCCAGAAGAAGGCATTCGATGCTGCCCAGCAAAACCAGGAAATACAGCTGGGCAGCGCAGCCAAGGAAGGAGATCCTGCCCTCTTCCGTCAGGAAACCCACCAGCATTTTGGGCAGAGTGACTGATGTGTAGCAGATCTCCAGGAGGGACAAGTTCCTGAGGAAGAAATACATGGGGCTGTGAAGGCTTGAGTCCACCATTGTGATGAGCACAATCAGGCTGTTCCCTGTGAGGATCACAAGGTAGATGACCAGGAATGCTGTGAAGTACAAGCCCTGCAGGATGGGGTGGTCAGAAAATCCCAGAAGAATGAATCCAGATCCAACAGTGTGCCTTTTCCTTGGGGCATTTTTCCTATACAGAGCAATCCAAACAACAGGCTCTTAGAGGATGCTGATGACCCGGTCCATTATCACACACTCTTCAAGCCTAGAAAAAGGCTATAAACATCAGCATGCACATGCTCACAGGATTAGGTGAGCGTGACCAAGACCTTCAGGGATGTTTGGCAATCCAAGATAGGTTGCTTGCTGCAGAGAGATTTGGAAAGAGAAGAAAGAACAGAATCCCTGAACCTGAACAACTGAGTTTTGCCACATGGATAAAAGAAACTTGACTTGCATTTTTCTGGATGTGATTTTACGAAGTAGATGAGAAAAAAGGAAGGAAAGGGATAAATAGTAGCCTCTTTAAGAACAGTCTTACATTCCTGGTCCAGATCTTATAAGACCTGCATTTAATGTAAGAACATTAAGAAGAAATAGATTGAAAAGGAGGAAAGGGATGAAAAAGGGGAAGACAAAGCAAGGCAAGACTAGGCAAGGAGAGTAATCAAAACAAAGCAAAGCAAGGCATGACGTGATTCTTAGACCTAGTAAGAGAGGTTAATCCCAGCTCTTCTCACATCCAAGAGCTCGTCCCCTGACACTATGTCCACACACAAAGATCTGGGAGACTCTTACATCTGAAGCATTAAATTTGACATGGTGAAGGGTGAATCTGAAATAAGGGAAGGGTAACTAACAATGCATAGTTTAGAATGTGGCTAATGAGAAATTTAGAAAAGAATGTAAGCAGGAATTTATCCAACTGCTGGAGCCAAAGTAACTGACCTCACTGCCTAGGCAAGCCTAAACAACAGATAATAAGAACTTTAAGTTTCAGATAAGCAGGAACTCTGCTCCCCGCAAGGACACCTGAGGAAGGACAGAGCCAGATCAGCACAACTTAGAAATTTTGGAACAAGGGTGAGAAGAACAGTGTGAGGAAGACTGTTGCCTTCATCCCAGAGACCCCAGCCCACGACCACCGGACGACAGCACGCATGCGCCAAGAGGAGGAGACTTATGATAATGAGTTCCCCGAAATAATTGTAATAACCACACCTATTCCCAGAACTGATTGGAATAACTCAGCCTGTACTAATGAATATGCATGTTTTGTAACCATAAAAGCAAGCAAGTTTTAGTCCCTGGTATGCAAGTTAGGCAGAGCTATCCCCTTGCATCCAGCGCTGTAATAAACATACCCTGCTTTAAACTCTTTACGAGTTTGGAGTTTGTTTCCGCACGTCAAATCCATCAGGAGTAACACAGGCTTCTATCTGCCAATGAATCCAGTGACACATTTTAAGAAGACAGATAAACAGTGATTTTATGCACAAATTGCAAGTCTTCAGGGTGCTAAAAGACAATTTTATGCAGACACTCAAACTGCTTTATGCAGTTTTCAGTCTTACAGAGAAGAAAGTGACTAAAAGTGGGTGATGTCCCCATGATATCCCATTTTCCTGAGCAGGTCAGGCTTTTGTAATTCTGAATGAGTCCTGAATAATTTAGCATTGCTAAACTTGGTACTTTGCTACTTGGCCTTCTGACAGCTTACAAACTGGGCTAAGGGCTCATGCGCTCTGATCCTAGCCCTGCAGCGCTTTCCAGTCCCATGCAAGCCCTCACAGAAGCAGAGCAATGCTCTTGCTGTCTGGGGAACTGAATCTTCCCTATCAATTCCCACCTTCCCAGAGCACAAAGACTTCAGGCTGGGCACGCTCGGAGGGTGTGAGCTATCAGCAAGCAGCACCACAAGGGCAGACTGCTTCTCATAAAGAAGTGACTCAATTGAAAGATGTTTAAGAATCTCAGTTTGACATGGGGAAAGAATAGCCTCTTCTGGGCAGAGGTCTGAGGATGCTGGCTGTGTCACTCCAGCTTTCGCTAACTGCCTATGAGTAGGCTTCTTAAACTCTGACGTATTGATGATGAGAACAGTAGGTCAGAAAATACATAATAAAAGCATTTAGATCAGCCAAGTGAAAGAACCAGGGCAGTTTTCTCAAGAGAAAATTTGAATTAACAAGAACATGTGGCTCTGTTAGATTCTTTTTTTCTAGGAGCCTTTTTCCCATGCATTTTATCTATCTCATAGAGGTACCATTCAAAATTTCCAAGATAAAATTAGAGGTTATGTGAGGGAAAAGTCACCATGATTATTTTCTATTCTACCTGCTTATTCATATAGATATATAGAAAAAATATAGACTTTTTTTTTTTTTTTTTAAATGTGAGATACCCACATTTATTTTAAATTAATGCTTTAACTCAAAGTAACAATTTACATGTAGGTTATCCACATGCCAGCATTTCTTGATTGTTTCAAAATGTCCTCAAACACACGGCTTATTCTTCTGAACTCTCAGATATCTCAGGCCAGCTTTGCTTGTGGGAACTGCCAGAGCTGTTCTTATCTGGTGACTGCCTCACAGCAGCATTCCTCATGGCTGCAGGAAGCCTGTTTCAGCGAGCCCAGCCCAGCTGGACAGATGCCAGCAGCTGCTTCTGGTGGTGCCTGTGCTGCCATGCAATCTCAGCATCTCAGGGCATACCAAAAGGGATTTACCACTGTCAGGAGCCAAAAGGCAGGAAGACGCTCCTCAGTCTGTGGTGCTGCAGGAGGCAGGAGTGACCTCTCTTTCCTCCATCAGCCGCCTGGAAAACACCGGGATATGGTTCTCTGGGTACACTCTCACTCTCACCTGGTTATAAGACAGTAAGCAAGCAGCCTCAGGAGAGAAGGTATGATGCTGGTGCTGCCACTGCTCATCCCTAGACAGCCACAGCACCAGGAGAAGTTCAGAAAGACTGCCAGAACCATAGGCATTAGCATGGTCAGCATGTTCTAGCATAAATCTAGGTCTTCAAAATCAGAGAAGCTGAGAAATGAAGTTTAGCTGCTCAATGGAAAATGGCTAAACTTGTGGAAAGAAATAAAAAATATGCAGGAAAACATAAAATAATCAAGTTCAATCTGTGTTTAACTTTGCTGTGCAACAATGGAAAAGGCTTCTCTGCAGCTCCGTTTCTTTGGGTTCCAACGTGCGCCTGTGCCCCGTATTAGCCCCATATTAGACAGAGCTGGCCCTAAGCTGTGACTCCCCACTGAGGAGGCTGCGAGCTGCGAGCTTGAGCTCTCGAGAAGTCTGCAGATAAGTGGGCTATTTTTGGGGCTTGATTTTTCACAAGCCGGTGGGTGGTTCCAGAATTTTCGCGGGCTATTTAAACGCGGAAAAACTGAAAGCCGCCCATTCAGTGACTACACAGTGAGGAGGCTGGCCATCGCGCTGTACTGTGCGGGACAGCAGAAGCGCAGGAGCAGTGCCGGGACTGAGCCGGCGCTGCTGGCACAGA
>VWZK01000606.1:0-10536 GCA_013396935.1 Baryphthengus martii
TCATGAGGGAGATGTTCCACTCCCTTAATGACCTTAGTGGCTCCGCACTGGAATCCCTCCAGTAGTTGCCTGTCCTTCTTGAACTGGGGTGCCCAGTACTGGATCCAGTACTCCAGGTGGGGCCTCACCAGTGCAGAGTAGAGGGGGAGGAGAACCTCCCTCACCCTGCTGGGCATGTTGCTTCTAATGCATCCCAGGATGCCATTGACCTTCGTGGCCGTGAGGGCCCATTGTTGGCTCATGGTCATCCTCTTGTCCACCAATGGTACAAATGAATGCCCCATCATTGTGCTCTTAAAGATACTGGAATAAAATTTGAACTGGTACTGAAGTACTCCAGTTAGCCTTTGACGAAGATGAAAAACAGAGATCACAATCTATGTACAGAACTTAAAATTATCATATTGTAACTGAGAAGAGAGGACTTGTAGTTCATAAAGGCCTAGTCAAAGTAACTTGGGTACTAACTGTAACGCAGCCTATACTGAAGATGTTGAAAATGTGGTTTCACCCAATGAATGGCTGATGTCCATGTTGATATGGTTTTGCTGTTCATCAGACTCAAGATGCTTAGATCAAAACTATTTGAGATTAGTCTTTTTCAATCATAGAATAAATTTCTATAGAGATTCTGTGGAAGTTTTATAAGATGTGGGTCTTTTTGAAGAGTCTCCTGTCAGCATGACTATATTTTGTCAATCTAAATACAAATCATTTTTGCATACCGTCTTGGATGCTTTTTCCTGTCCTCTACTGTTTTATATTGCTATATATTTTTCCTCATGACTGTTATATTTCAGTACATCACAAACTGATTCATTTGTATCTTGTGTTTTTCAGCATACACATCTCAGATATGAAATTTAGTGCTGGCAATCTAAACAACAAAATTTAAGGTTCTGTTGCAATTTTCACCTGACTTTGGTAAGATTTTTGAAAAACCATGAGTTAATTTTGGTTAAACATTTGTAATAATGTCTCATGTAGTCTAATTTCCATGTTTAAATATAGACCATATTAAACAGGAACTCTCAGGAGTGAGCAGGTAAGCACATAACATTCTTAGGTTTTCTTGAGCTTTCAAGAAATGTGGGATAAGATCAGACTTACTCTCTTCTAAGCCTTTCTAACTTCAGAAAGCTGCCAACTGACATGCGTCCTGCTACCACTATGGATAATTTTCTGACAACGCAGGAAAATTAGACTATTAAAGACAAATCAGTTATCAGAAATATTTGCAAAGGAAATCTATTTGCTAAGAATTTTATACTATGGAAAAACCTGGGCCACCATGTTAAGGAATATCTCTTGGCAAGGAAATTGGTCAAGGATTTCATAGGGAGATTGGGAATGTGAACCAGAAGGTGCTAAATATTAAATACGTCATTATGTAATTAGAGGGTGTATCATGGTACAGAATCATGGAGACACAGAATGATACGGGCTGGAAGAGGTCCCTGGAGACTATCTAGTCCAACACCTCTGCCAAGGGAAGTTCACCTAAAGAAAGTCACACAAGATCATGTCCAGATGGGTTTTGAATGTCTCCAGAGACAGATACTCCACCAACTCTCAGGGTAGACTGTTCCAATGCTCCATCACCCTCAAACTAAAGAAGTTCATCCTCATGTTTAGATGGAGCTTCCTATGTTCAAGTTTGTGTCCATTACCCCTTGTCCTGTCACAGGGCACCACTGAAAAGAAGACTGGTGTCATATTCCTAACACTCACCCTTTAAGTGTTTACAAACATTTATTAGATCCCCTCTCAGACTTCTCTTCTCCAGACTAAAAAGATCCAACTCCTTCAGCCTCTCCTCATAAGAGAAATGTTCTAGGTCCTAATCATACAAGACAAATTAAGAAAGACTCATAGACATATTAGCATATCATACTGGTCCAGTACTGACTTCCAAAATATTAATGCAATTCTTTAAAACCAAATTTTAAAGAATAATTTAATAACATTCCTATATACATATCCACATGGAATACCAAATATACTATATATTTGTTAAAGACCATTTTGGTTACAGAGTAAAGCATTGTAGACTCATAAAATGCCTGAATTATGGGTCTCCAGGCAACCCAATTTGCTCCCTTGTGTGACTACACTGCAGCAGAGTTAAATCCTGATAGTTTCTAGGGCTGATGTTCTGCTACATGTATCAACAGCATAACAAAATTCCTGTGAAGATTTTTCCACTCATAAGCCTTGGGAGTTTTTCTAATAAAATCCCTACAGAAGGAGAATTTGTAATAGCTGTGGTAATCCTGGCAATATTTCTGAAATCAGTACCAGTAAAAGAATTGTGAGGGTCACTGACAATTTAACATAGCAAAGCATTAAAAAATGTCAGTAACCAAATGCTCTGCTAACCAGACTGTTACTTAAGGCACCTCTTCTTGTTCAGAAGATTTAGTGTGTCCAATTTCACAGCTTCGTAATAAGAATTTTATTTCCTGTGCAGTCTTTGAATCATGACATTTAATTTAAAATCATTTTTAATCTTGTTGCCAATGTTTTGCTATGCAAATGCATGACTGTGGCAAAATATTTAGGGTAGTTTCTGGTTTTGTTTTCAAGAGCTGACAAAATGAATTTTATCTTGGACTCAGTAATTCCCTAGAAAAACTGACAAAAGAAAGTGTCATGCAGAGAGTGGGATCATAAAAAAATCACAGTCCTTTTCCTGTACCCTTTGGAAAAGGACAGATGATATGTAACCATCGAAGTATAATGAATAGTTTTAAATCATTCAGAATCAGACGCAAACTCCACAATACAGAAAGAAACAGGCTCATGAAAAGCCACTTAAGAGGGAATCATATTTGGATCCTTACACATTACAGGCAGGGACGCCGCAAATTTTGTCTCTTCCCTAATTATATTCATGTTATGTGTACAATCTCAGTCACTCCAAAAGAGGGTCACTTGGTAGTAGCTGCAGAGCTCACTCTGTCCCACTGTACCCACAGCACATTAACCAGAAATATACACAGAAGTCATTAGGTTTCTGAGATTGGTGGGAGACAGGGGAGAGAAAAGGCTCCTGGAGAAGTAGGAAGAAGATTTGCATCCAGATCCTGCTGTCCCACAGAGGGTTTTTTTGAACTTTCCAAGAGTCCTTAACTTACTTTCCGAGATACCTTCTGAAAACACTTATTTGTATCTGTTAGCAGCCACTTGTGGTACATAGCACACATATTTGGGCAGATACCATCCTTTTAAAACGTCACTAGATATTGTAGCGACAAAATACATCCACTCTCACTAAAAATCCCAGACCTTTTATTTGTTTGCAGAGATAGGTCTGTCAATGTCCCAGTGAAGGACTTAAAAACATTTTGGTCTATTTGTCACTAAAAGTATTTTTAAACACTGAGGAAAAATTTCTACTTTTCTGCTATGCTGTGGTTGCAGACAAATCATCTCCAGCTGTGATGAATTCTTTCTGTCAACACCTACTTTGTGATAGTAGTAAGACTGGAGATATTCTTCTTGGATGAGTTGCTCTATGAGAAAAGGAATCCCAGTGCAGCTGCCTCCTCAGTGTTTGCAGATCTCTTGCTTCTCCGTCTAAATAATGCACACAACTGCTTCTTCTTTCTACAGTTTTTCGTAGCATGTGTCCTGGTTGCAAAGCAGTAAGAAGCCCGATGGTTTGCAATGCTCAGTAGAAGATCTGTCTTCTTAGGGGCACAGAGCTTGAAGTACTTACCTGGTTTACTTAATTTGAGAGCTCATTTTGCATATCTTTCCAGAATCAGTGAAAGGAAACTTCCATTTAGATACTCCAACACTGAGATCCTTGTCCTCAGTGTTGAAAAGTAGCCTTGTACACCACACAGAGAACACAGCAAAGTACCAAATGCTACTCCTCATCAGCTGTCTATATCCTGGCACTGGGGAAGGGAATCTGAGAGTGTGCCAAGAGACATGGACTTTCTTCAGGTACTTTTACTCATTCTTCTCTAAAACATTTTTTGGGAAAAAAAAAATCATCCCAGATGCATCTTTTTTCCTCACAAATTGTATTTTTACAAGTTTAGGGCCATGATCATTTTTTTGCTTCCCAAAACAAAATTAGTTAAAGTCTCTCAGATTTCAAAGATGTTTGTTTTTGCATTGTTTATTCAGTTATTATATAGGCAATACTCCTACTTCATTATAAGTCTGGATTACTGCTGGTACACGGTTTGCTTATTTGGACCCTATGTGGCCTTCAGATCCTTCAGAAAGAACTTCGTGGTGGTTTTTACTTCTACGATGCAGTGGAGAGGTCTCTATCCCTTTTCCTTGGTGAAGGACTTCACATAGACAGACTTCAAACCAGGTTTTCACATAGTTAGACCAAGAGGTCTGCATACCATTTGATGGATTTTGAACTTTCTGAGTCTGATAACAAAGCACACAAACCCCTGAACCCTGGGGCAGTTTGTTGGAGGCACTCTGGATTTAGTTTCTGTCATATATTACATCCCCAGAACCTCTTAAAAATGCTTGAGAAACCTCTGCAAAAGTCTGAAGAGATTTCATCCTGCTCTGTCTGCTAGATTTTGTCTAGTCGTGCTGGGCCAGTGGTGACCTACGCTTCTATTATATGCTACATACCAAGTGCAATGCAGAGAGACATCCCTTGCAAGGCCTTGTCATAGACATTTTTCTCCTAGACATTTCTCCTATCAGATACATGCAAGGGAAGTCTCTTTTAATTTTTGATGCCTGTTGTCACATGGGCTTCCTACTCATTTCATATGGACAGCTTCAGGCTCCTAAATTTCTCAAGGAGGCCAACTACAGCACGACTGTGCTGGAAACACAACTCCTGTAAAATCTGTGCCAGTCATTCCTTCTGCACCTCAAGGGCCAGCACATCAAAGCCATATCTGTCCCACCAGTCTATGCTGAAAAGCATGATGGTAGGAATGACTGTACACTTTACTGGAAAGCAGTTCATCTTTAGGGCTGTCGTATCCAATATCAAATTCAACTATTAGCAATAATTACTTCAGTGAGATTTTGAACATGAGGTTAATCACCAGCTGAGCCATTTCAGGCAGAAGGCAAGAACTAAGAGATATTCTTATACCCCTGGGTAAAGACTGCCAAGATCATTTCCATCTCCTAAGCTAACAGGAAAAGCCATCTGTCTGTGATCTATCTAGGCCGTCTTCCCGCTGATATTGCAAAGACAAAACACCTCTGGTTCTGACAAGTAAGGATGTGTGCTACTGGTGGTGTGAATAGGTGCACAAAAATACTTCTCAAAAATTCCTACTTAACGATTTATAAGTAATATCATTTCAGTTAAAAAATACTACCACTCATTTATTTCTCAAAGCTTGGATTTTTGCTTGTGTTTTGCTTGTAACAGATAATTTTTTCTTATTGCTCCAAAATCGGGTCACTGATTTCTACCAAATAATTTTACATTTTGTAAAGAAATCTTTTATCTCAATGCTAATAAAGACCTGTTCAGGTGGTGATTTGTTTAATTTTCATGTAACTTCCTGTAATAATGTGCCAACAAAAAAAAAAAAAAATTAAAAAAAAAATATAAACTTATGTTAGAAAAAGAAATCTAGAATATTTTTTTAATTGTCTTTTTTATTGTTTTGTCTTTGTACTACATACAGGACTTTGTGGATGTAAATTTTTGGTACTGCGCCTACTATTCTTGTATAAATCATTCATGCAGCAGAAGGAGAGAGGATAAAATGTGTATTCTCAAAAGTGGAAAATTCATCCAGTAAAGAGTTAAGGAAATATACAATACATTAACCTGACTCTCTCTAACTTTATAAGCATTTCACTGAATGAAGCAAAACAAGATGATTTTCTTGCTTTCTTCTTAACACTAACTTTTGAGCCACCCTGTTCTCGAACTGTTAAATTTGCAAAATTTATTAAAAAAAAGGCAAAACAAAACCCAATGAAATTAGAAAACTTCTATCATCATCAAATAACAAATCTGCAGAGATCTATTTTCAGTGTAATGCATTATTCCATGTGTTAGACTTTGCTTGTGCCAGTGACACAGTTGCAAGGTGCTGATTTTCTGCACTGTAACAAGTCGTAGAACCGAGTGTAACCATTATAATTTATTGTGCTCAACCATAACAAATCTTTTTTTCTTTTCTGTTGAGGTTTCAATTATTTTGAGAAAAGTTGAACAGAAGTGCAGGCATATGCCCACTGAATCCAATACAAGTCTGGCATAGTTATACTGAACAGTAAGAACTTCACAGGTGACTAAAATGTGTCATCATCTGCCTGCATAAAACCAATGATCAATTTTGCTGGGCTGCCAAATATACAGAAAGCATTACAATTATTTTTGCAGCTGTGATTATACTTTGTAACATTTCCTCTTTAATTTCCTGCCATGCTTATATCACACTGCTGTCTTTGCCTCGCTCTCATGGATCCAAGCTACTTAACTGTGTCTGGTTCCCACATAAAAGATCATGTAAAATAAAAAATTATTCTCTATAATTTAGACAGGTTTTGAAGAATATTGAAATCATTTATAAATACTTTTAAAAGATTTTGAAATGGGTGAATCATGAAATTTGAGATTTTTTCTCAGCTTCCAGTAGCACTGAACTTGACCTATTTCTATTGATAACATCAATTAATAGCTGTCTTAAACTCTTCATTAAATTCTTTCCTTAAAAGCAAGTTCTGAGTATCTGAGTATCCAGTGTCCTGGAGTACTTCTGATAATTCACTTCCTTCCAACATTTTCTAATATTTTCCCTTGTATCTCCTCAAATTCATTGCACTTGTAGATAAATGGGAATAGTAATAGAATTTGAAGGTCATTCCTTGATCCCTAAATCACCATGAAGACCTCATATTCACACCAGCCAAATGAAACTAATTCACCTTTCTTACTTTTACCATGTCAGTTGTCGTGATCAACATTTATTAATGGATTGTAAGGTTCTATACTGCAATAATGGAAACTAGAAGGCACCTGCTGTTTTGTTTCCTTGTACTGAAATAGAATTTCCACCTTCTATTCCACCCTCTTAAATCTATTTGATATAAAATATACCTAAAAATACAGCACTATAACTTAATGTTTTCTCAACTGAGATACTTCGCATGCATTTTTGACACAGTTCAAAATACAGGTTTTGTTCACAGAGAGAATTGAAGTCTTTACCCTGGAGGTTTTTTAAACAAAGCTACCCCTCATTCCTAAAGGGTGTAAAATATTTTGTTACAAAAACTAGAGGCATTTTAATTACTGTACCTATCTTTTGTAAATATGACTAGTTCTGAGTACTCATTCCTAAACAACACATGTGCTCAGTGGAGATTTCGGTAGTAGTCTGATTTTCTTCTGGTCAGCACCAGCTGCCTGGGTAACACTGGGGAGTCTGTATATGTTTCAAGTGAGTAACAGATGAGAAGAGAGGCTGCAAGAAAGCCACCTGCCAAACTTTACTTGCTATCACTACGTGTTAATCTAGAGATGCAAACCTCATTTGTGACAGGTTACCAGACATTTAGTATTTACTGGCAAAATCCGATTTGACTTTCAAAGTACCTTGGACTTTCTAGTGCAGTAATATTTGTACATCCTTTATATATGTTCCCGGAGAGAGACTGCCTCCCTTCACAGAAAATAGCTTTCACTTGGCTGCTTACTTGAAGAACCAGAAGCACTTTAATTTGGGAAGACTGAATGAAAGGCTGATCATATGTAAAGTCTTGCTTATCTACAAAGCTCTTGGTTTGCATCTCTAGATATTATTGGTTTGCATCTATTGTGACTGCAAAGACTTTCATTAGCCAGATACATTCCCCTTTCCAAATCTAACTGAGCTCACACATCAGGGCAATACATTCCAGAGATTAATTTTATGTTATCATATGAAAGAAACTTTGTAATTAGTCTTACATTCCTTTCATTTAGTTTTTTCTTACTGGATATCATTTTATTCCTTTGCTGTAAGAGTTGATAAACATACTTTCCTCTTTCGCATTTATTAGATTCAATAACTGTAATTAATCTGCTCTGCAAGACAAACAAATCTAATCCTCTCAGTGTCCCAGAGGAGGATTTCTTTTTGTTTCTCTGATTATTTCTTGTCATCTAACTGCACACTGTATGTTACTGACATTTGATAAAAAAATAACTTGCTTGAAATACCACATTCATGTTCATGAAGTTCATCTCAAGCGGTGGTATAACACCAGGTTTTGTATTCTTGTGTCTTACTACAACCTCATTTGATGTATTTGCTGCCCTGTTGTTGTATTCCCAGGAGGTCAAGGTTTAGTTCCAAAACCAAACCAATTACCAATTATCAGCAAGGTAAACTGATTATTCCAAGTTTTCTAACCCAGTGTTTTTTAATGTTTCTTTCTAAAGATTCCTTTTCCTCTGCCATCTAGCTTAGTCACCTGCCAGTGAAAAGACCATTTGGAGTTACTCAAATTTCCCTAGCACGCACTTTACACAAAAGAGCTGAAAGGAAGGTAATACCTAGACAGAAATTTTAGTACCTCACTGCTGAGTCTGTCATTATTCACATCTTATCTTGTGACGCTCCAGGCACTGCCTATTTACCAGGTTTATGTACCAGGCTTTGCATCCTCCCATGGACTCAAACTCCACTACAGCTCTTGTTGTGATCTCTCTAGAATGGTTCTTGGATGAATCTCAGACTTCCCAGTTCAGTCTCACAACTGCTTCCATCACCTGTTCTGGCTTCTCAGATAATGAGAAGTTCCTTAAGAACTTGTAGAAAGTACTTAGGAAAATGAAGTTTTATCTGCATCACAATTATTTTAACAAATTGAGACTAGAAGCCATCTTATAAATTCTCCGTTAACCAGCACAAAGTCTGAATCTTAATATGGGGGCAAGTTAGTCTCAGATTGGCATGATAACAAAATAAACCCACCTGTCCTTAAATTCTAACAGCGTTTTATTAACAGCCTTTGCAGGCAATTGAATCAAGCATTACCGATTACAACATCCACTGGTGTATGTGTTGTACAAAGTATTTTAAAGTAGGTGAATTGAATCCCCTGTCCATCCTCTCTTCTACCAGCTCTTCACTCCTAAACAGGCTTATGGCTTATATCTTTTCACTCCCACAAACCTCACCCAAAGGCCAAGACTATGCAAACAGCTATCAACTTTCTCTTCCTCACACAGTACGCTCACCTGTCCTCTCATGTGTAAAACAATACTTTTACTTGTTGTGGCTGCCTGTGAACAGTGAGGCAGTATCACCAGCACCGGTAAGCTCTGTGGTCAAGTGCTTCTTCCTACCCTCCAACAAATCGACACTCCCACCCAACTTGGTGTCATCTGCAAATTTACTAAGGGTAGACTCAATCCCCTCATCCAGGGCATCAATAAAGATGTTGAATAGGCCTGGGCCTAGCACTGATCCCTGGTGGAAAGAAGAATCATAGGATACTCCCTTCTGAAGGGAATGAAAGGCCCGATATGCAGGCCTGACCCACTTCTGAGGGAAGTATGCTGCCTTTCCAAGGCCCAAGCTAAGGACGTGGTAAGGAAGCTTCCTACCCTGGTACAGCCCACAGATTATTATCCATTATTAACTTACCAGACAGGCAGTGATCATCTTGAAAGAAGAAAACTGACGGCTGTCAAGGAAGACTTCAGAGCCTTGGGTAACTTGGTCAAGGGAGTGGGAGCGTATGTAGTGTTCTCTTCTATCCCCCCAGTTGCAGGGACCAATCCAGAAAGATTTATGAGTACTCACTAGATTAATTCTTGGCTTTGTGCCTAGTACCACCAGAGGGACTTTGCGTTTTCTGACCATGGGTCAATTTACATGATGTCAGGCCTGCTGGCAGCAGATGGGGTACATCTCTCTCAAACGGGGAGGATTTTATCACAGGAGTTGGCCGGGCTCATTGACAGAGCTTTAAACTAGATTTGAAGAGGGAAAGGGGAAAAAACAGGCTCACTGGAAAAAAGCCTCGGATGTTTGTAGGACATTATGCCAGGTCCACTTCCACCTCAGTGGTAACAGATATCCACAGTGGTAACAGATGCTCCTCTACTAAAGTTCTGAAGTGTCTGTACACCAACGCAAGAAGCATGGGGAATAAACAGTAAGAACCAGAAATCTAAGTACGATTGTAGAGCTATGGTCTTATTGCAATTACAGAGACATAGTAGCATAGCTCACATGACTGGAATGTGGTAAGGGATGATTATGTACTTTTTAGGAAGGATAACCGGATAAGGCATGGTGCTGGAGTTTCTCTCTATGTGAGTAAGCAACTAGAATGCATTGAGTTCAACCCAGGGGAAAACAATGNGAATGCATTGAGTTCAACCCAGGGGAAAACAATGATAGTGTTGAAAGCTTATGGGTAAGAGTTAAGGGACATGCGAATATGGGTGATACTGTTGTGGACATCTACTACAGACCACCAAACCAAGAAGAAGTTGTCAATAAGGCCTTCTACAGGCAACTGGAAGTAGCCTCAAGACCATGTGCTGTGGTGCTCATGGGTGACTTCAGTCACCCT